>CM070013.1:43997305-44222305 GCA_036247105.1 Cirrhinus mrigala
TATGTTGCACATAAATAACATTTCTCTTAAATATATACATTAATTTGTGTGTATTTATATATACATAATAATTGCACACAGTACACACACATATATTAGGCAAACTCAAACCTATATTTACGTTTGACAGACCTAATTTGTATGTATAAAAATGTAGATTTTATTTAGTCTGTATTATATTTTAGTTTATGTTTTATTATTTCAGTTAACTGTATTAAGTAATAAATGTTTTTTAAATGGTTTTAATTAGTTAACAATAATAACCCTGCTCTAAAACAAGTATTGTAAAAAGCACTATATAAATAAATGTTGATTTATGATTGAATTTATAAATCAGTTTTGATTGAATTGGGGTTTATTTGATTTTAAATCATCCAAAACTTTTCCCCATTGCTTCCATTGTGTTCACGCCTCACTGCAACCTCCATTTTTGAAGGAAACGAGGACGACTCAACATTATTTTTTGTGATAATGCTCTCGATTGAGTTTGTATTGAACCTAGAATATCCTTTACGTCAGTAAAGCCATTTTTAGTTTTCAAAGACATGGGCTGAAAACACAAACTGGTTCTCAAACGGGTTTGGTGATCAGTTTGTCTGAGCAGATAATTTTGGCACAAAAAGTAGCAACAGAGCTCACACATAGGCAGCTTTCATTAAACTCTCAAGAAATATTCTCACAAAATGCACAAATTCATACAAGATGCATAGCACGCTCTAAATGCAGAAGCATCATCTGATCCCTAACTGGCCATCAGAGATCATCGACGCGAGCTAAAAGCATTACAAACTCACAATGTCACTCCAATCTGAGAGGAAGCGATTGGCGAGCCTCCAAATGCACCTGTGCGTCCGTCGCATCCCTCCACGTTCTGCCTGCTCAGTCCAGAGGTGTTCTTCGCCAAACCCTCCACCATCCGCTTTGCGGCCGCCACTTGACCTTCTCGCTGTGTTTGTCTTATCACGCCACTGCTACAACATCAGAACATGCCAGGAATGCCAATGACATTAAGATCCTATCCAGGAAACGACCCCGCATCCAGTTTCAACTCCACAATATGTCAAAGCTCTTCTGCTATCAGCTGTCTGAAACAACTGTTGTTATCGCTTGCAAACTTCAAACGCTGTGTGTTTGGGTTGGAAGTACATAAAAAGGGTTCTAAAAAGTACATACAGAGCAATATCACGGTTTCTGTGCTGAATTAGATAGACGCGTCGTCATATGTGAGGACGTCTAACGCAGAGACAAGATGGCTTAAGGGGTGTGAAATGATCTGATGTGATTGAAATCTTGCCTCTGTCAAAGATTAACCCTTGTCAGTGTCTCATATATATACGTTCTTATCGCTCATCGCACAGCGGCAATGCAAAACCACCGCTGGGCAGGTCTCTGCGAGAAGTATCCTTGAGCTGTCAGTTTGATCTTCAGCTGTCCTTAAAGGAACAGTTCACTCAAAAATGAAAATTCGCTGGAGCTTTACTCACCCTCAGATCATCCAAGATGTAGATGGGTTGTTTCTTCTACAGATTTGGAGAAATTTAGTAAATTTAGTCATCACTTGCTCACCAATGGATCTTTTGCAGTGAATGGGTGCTGTCAGATTGAGAGTCCAAACAGCAGATAAAAACTTCACAATAATCCACAAGAAAGCAATTAATGTCTTGTGAAGTGAAAAGCTGCATGTTTGTAGGAATGAAAAACCAACATCAAGGAGTTTTCTGGCCAAAGTACGAGTCAATAATTCATAACATTTCACCTTCAGTGAAAAAATCCATCTCCTGTTGTCCTTCCACATCTAAATCCACAAACATATTTGTTTAGAACAACTTTAGGGTGTTTTTAATTGCAAACAGTGTTTGATCTGTACATATTTCTCTCCTGATTCAGACCAAATTACTTTTCACTGGAGAAAGCAATATAGTGAATAGAAGACTCATATTTTAGCCAGAAGCAGTGGTTTGAATCACTTAATAATGGGTTGGTTTCTTACAAACAAACAGCTTTTCTCTTCACAAGACATTAAATAATGGACTGAAGTTGATGTGGATTACTTGTGGATTATTGTGATGTTTTTATCAGCTGTTTGGACTCTCATTCTGACGGCACCCATTCACTGCAGAGGATTCATTGGTGAGCAAGTGATGTAAAATTTCTTCAAATCTGTTCTGATGAAGAAAAAAAAAAAAAAAATTTTTGTGTAAAGTATTCCTTTAAACATGTTATTATGGTCATAGAATTAAGAATCCAGTTGCCTAGTCAGGGTATTTAAAACCAAATATCAGCATTTCTCTCATTAGATGTGTGTATTTTCACTTTTAAAAGCTTTAGTGTTCATGTCTGTATAAAAAAAAAAAAAAAAAACGGAGGAAATGCTTCTCTGCTCAGCTGACTGGGCTAAGCATTTCTTCAACTGGATATTCCCAAATCCGTGCTTACAAAATGTGCTTTTGTCTAGTACAGCATGAAATCTCTGGCAATACATTCAGCTTGAGATTCCCAGCTGAATTCATATTAAGACGAACTAAAGCTGATTACATCCACAATGCTAATAAAACTTCTCAAACACATTTGCGTGCCTTACAAAAAAATACCACGGTAGTGCAAATAGCTTATTTTTCTACAGTTATTTTTACTGTGATGTGGGAACATAATATTATCCACCAAAAAAATGAAAAAGAAACTCAGACCTGAATTATGTCCCTGAAACACAAAAATATCATGCTTTTTTCATTTCTACTCTAAATGTAGTCATAAATGACAATGAATCAATCAAAAAATAAAAACAAAAAAAAGATTACCACAGTTAATTTTGTTAAAGTTATTTAAGTCTGAACAGTACAAAAAGACATTTGTTTGTGTGGGTTTTTTTTTTTTTTTTTTTTTTTTTTTTTTAAAATAATAATAATAATAAAAATAAAAATTATAATTAGAAATTGCAAAGACATTCTAGATTCAGGTTGTCCCTGATTAATTCCTCTTTCTCAAAAGACATACAAAGTTGAATGTCAAGACAAAAACACTGCTGATATACCTCTAGTTTGAATTCAAAATACCCATTTGATATCTTTTGTCAGGCATGTCTAGTGGTCTAAAGATCTCCTGACTCAATTATGGTGAGGACTAAAGAAAAATTGCAGAAGGATTATTACTGAAATCACATCTGTCAGCTTTACAGTAATATTCAGCACACCTCTTGTGCTTTTGTTGAGACCCATTGTCCATTATAATGGGAAATAAAATCCTGTGTAAGACATGTAACTCTAATATGTGACTCTGGACCACCAATCCAGTCATAAGGGTTGGAAAAAGGGTTTGAAATTTATTGAGATTCATACATCATCCGAGAGCTGAATAAATAAGCTTTCCAGTGATGTATGGTTTGTTAGGATAGGACAATATTTGGCTGAGAAGATATACAACTATTTGAAAATCTGGAATCTGAGGGTGCAAAAAAATCTAAATATTGAGAAAACCGCCTTTAAAGTTGTACAAATGAAGTTCTTAGCAATGCATTTTACTAATCAAAAATTAAATTTTGATATATTTACAGTAGGAAATTTACAAAATATCTTCATGAAATGTGATCTTTACTTAATATCCTAATGATTTTTGGCATAAAAGAAAAATGTATCATTTTGACCCATACAATGTATTGTTGGCTATTGCTTCATATATATCCGTGCTTGGTCCAGGGTCACATATGATATGATATAATATTGCCACACAATTACGCCATATGTTTCTGACTTGTGTCAGAGTTCAAATGAATATTTGTGGCATTGCATCGACAGGTTCCACTTAGTTATCCTTCAAGATTAGGTTGAGACAAAATGACAAAAATGATCAAAAGAGTCTATAAAAGTGTCAATAAAAGAGTTGTGTCAAAAATATGATTCATTTAGAAAACAGGCATCATTATGCAGCCCATTTGAACAGTTCATTGAAAAGAATCAACTCAGAACAGTGATTCATTCACAAACAAGCATCGCTAGCTTTGATTCTAAGCAGCCCACAGAAAATATAGCACCCTCACAACATGATTAATAAAATACTGTCTAAAATAATGTTTCTTAGGTACAATATACAGTAATCACTTTTCTCAGATGAGAATTAAATCAGTAAAATTTGATGAAATTGTCTTGGTAAATGGGTTAACCAGCAATGATCGCAGGAACCATGAACTGTGAAAACAACAATTGTAGAAAGAATCTATGCTGCTGAGGTGGAAACAACAGTTACCATGGTAAGAAAAACCAAGGCTACAGCTTTTAATGCAGAAAACATTTCTCACAGTAAGTTTAGGTCAACTGCCGTACGGCCACATATCTTGTAGCTTCTTTTTTTCTGTAGACTTAATGTTGTAAGGGTTTTTTTTTTTGCAAAATGAAACTGCAAAAACTGAAACCGCAAAAAAAAAAAAAAAGTGTCCAACAGAAATACATTTTTTTCCTCAAATTCCATCACAAAGAGTTACCAACTCTTAACCACCGAGTGGAAATCAAAGCTTTTCTCTCAAGCTCAGTGTGAAAATCACATAAACATTAAACATTGCTACAAGAGTTTCCTCAGTATTGCAGATTCATAGCTGTTCCCAACTGCTTGCTGGTAGAATAATATGTGCTGTATTCAAAATTGATATATCCTGGAAGATATAGACATTTGAAAGCTGAAGGGAGGAACAGTGAGTGCCAGAAAATATCTTTAAAAAATATTTCAAGTTACACTGACCCTGGAAATCTTATAGCATATATTGTCATGGGAGATGAAAACTATTAAATTGTAAATAAAGCAATATTTTGAATACAGCAATGATGATTACTGTAAGTAATTTTAACAACAACAACAAAAAACTGCATTCAAGATTGCATTAAAACAGTTTAAGTGCACATTATCTTACCAAATAAAGTACACGGGTGATTATAAATGTATTTTAACTATAAAAATATTGTTACAAATATTAAGTAAATATGATGTAGAAAATGTACATAACATACATCTTATATTGTAAAAACCCACAAGAAATTCCCAAGGGTACTCAAGACGAATTAGCCTTCCGGGTTGGTCTACAAATTGACGTCATGACTGAATTGGCGTATAGCCATAAATTAAGGTATTTTATTCTCCTGACATTCAAGGGTTAACGTAAAGGCTTTTATTTAATTTATTTCTGCCTTGGCACCCCGCATCAAAAATTACTGCTTAATTATTAATTGGCGTCTTGCAAAAACACGTTTGTTTTCCTGCCACAGTGTCTCTTACAAATAAATCAAATGACAGCACTCTGTGCACACACACATCACAGTTGACCATCGTAATTTCACCACCTGACAAATCTCGTGGCGCGCAACAGGAGGGGGCAGAGGCCAACGCATGTCCATTTCCCTTCGTCCTCCTCATAATGACCCATCCTCACTTCTCTCACTATTGCATATGAAAAGTGCGCTTTTGATGCATTTGTGTCATATGCATTCGATAAGACGAGCCACACGCACACTCAGAACAATAAACGCAAGCGCAGACAACCCTATCATGACTGTGTGATGAGAGATGATGACCTTGCGTGTGCATGGATGACAACTCCCTCAAAGGCACCGGGGTAAATGTATTTACCTTCACGGTACGCAACACAACAGGTGATGCAAATGTGTGAAAACGCGAACGAACGAGAAACCTGCTTGCACCTGTTTGCACGTTCGGCAAGTGACAGTTTGCAGTTGAGGACAAATCGAAGCGAAATCCAATCGAAATGACACGGTACTGACCCGTACGCGAGCGGTACCGGGTGCCGCCACAGCGTCTGCCATTCAAGGGCGGGCGTTCTCGCTGAAAACAAACGAGAGGAATCCACCAAAGTATCTCACCTTTTCCGTCCTCGTCCTCCCGATTCAGGTGCATGGCTGTTCGCCTTTGGCACGCCAACAAACGCTTGTTTCTTCTCTCAAGTCCCCTCCAAGAAAAAGTCGAATCCAAAATGCGCTCTAGAGCTTCCAATGGGCGAGTGACCATGGAGCACCGCTCTCTCCTCTCCTTCCCCGCTTATTTCTTTCTTTCACTCACTTGCTTTTTCTTTCCCAGTCCCCTCATTCGGCTGATGTCGGGAGATGGCAGTGAGAGGGTTTGAAGGGAGGGATGAGGGCGAGGAGTGGTGAGTTGTGTGTCCGTGTCACCGCCAGCTGATGGCACGAACACTAACATCTCAGTTTATGTGGGTGAAGTCGAGTAAAACGGGACGCGTTTTGGCCAGTCACCGAGAGCGCCGTTAAAATAGCTCTGCAGGCTGCTCTCGCGTTCATTTTATCATTATATGTTGAAAATGTCACAAAAACTGTTTTAGCCCGAGCCATTTAAATGTCAGAAGTCACAGTGTTAAGATACAACAGCCAAATCAAATCGAACACTGAAAGCAAATAAAAATGTCATAAAAGTATACGCTTATTTCTAATATAATTTGGCATCAAAATAAAAGTTAAAATGCTTGTATATTGGCATATGTTTGACTACTGCATTCATGCGTGTTTTTCTTTAAGGTTTATTAGCCGCTATAGGGAAATAACGAGAACGTACAGTAAACGGTAAAACTGTTTGCAATACAAACCAGTGTGCTCATAATTAAGATAATACTTTAAAGTAATACGGCAAGACACACCAATTTGCAATATCAAGCAGCAAAACGATCTGTTTTGTACAGCTAAAAATAGCTGGATGCGGAAAAAAGACCCATAAAATTTACAAATGGCCACGCCCACTCTCACAGGAAGAAAAAGGTGGGTAGCTAAACACAACATGTGCAATCTTGAATTTTCAAGTTTTATTAGGAAAATTTTTAAAAATATATTTTATAAGTTTATTAACTGTCCCATTTTAGCTGATAAAATGGAACAGCAAGCAAAAGTTTTACCACCCAGCCTCTGTAAACACTATTCGGCAAATGTTTTCTGTCCACCTTATTTCTTCCATGCGAAAGTAAGCCTATGGGCGAGACGTCCAGTTCATTAGCCGCTCTAGGAAATAACGAGAAGAATAATAACCTGCAGTAAATGGTACACCTGTTTGCACTACAAACCAGTGTGCTCATAATTAAGATTAAAATAATTTGGCAAGACACACCAATTTGCAATATCAAGCAGCAAAACGATCTGTTTTGTACAGCTAAAAATAGCTGGATGCGGAAAAAAGACCCATAAAATTTACAAATGGCCACGCCCACTCTCACAGGAAGAAAAAGGTGGGTAGCTAAACACAACATGTGCAATCTTGAATTTTCAAGTTTTATTAGGAAAATTTTTAAAAATATATTTTATAAGTTTATTAACTGTCCCATTTTAGCTGATAAAATGGAACAGCAAGCAAAAGTTTTACCACCCAGCCTCTGTAAACACTATTCGGCAAATGTTTTCTGTCCACCTTATTTCTTCCATGCGAAAGTAAGCCTATGGGCGAGACGTCCAGTTCATTAGCCGCTCTAGGAAATAACGAGAAGAATAATAACCTGCAGTAAATGGTACACCTGTTTGCACTACAAACCAGTGTGCTCATAATTAAGATTAAAATAATTTGGCAAGACACACCAATTTGCAATATAAAGTAGCAATAGAAGCTGTTTTGTACAGCTAAAAATAGCTGGATGCAGATGACACCGGAAGCCACACCCATAAAATTTACAAATGGCCGTGCCAACTCTTACGGTAAGAAAAAGGTGGGTAGCTAAACATTACATGTGCAATCTTGAATTTTCAAGTTTTATTAGGAAAATGGTCAAAAATATATTTTATAAGTTCATTAACTGTCACATTTTAGCTGATAAAATGGAACAGCAAGCATTATTCAGCCTATGGGTGAGACTTACGGTTCATTAGCCACTATATGGAAATAACGAGAAGAATAACAATGTGCAGTAAATGGTAAAACTGTTTGCACTACAAACCAGTGTGTTAATAATTCAAATAATATGGTAAGACACACTTATTTGCAATATCAAGCAGCAAAACGAGCTGTTTTGTACAGCTTAAAATAGCTGGATGCGGATAAGACCGGAAGTCAGACCCATAAAATTTACAAAAGGCTGCGGCCACTCTTACAGGAAAAATAAAGTGGATATTTTGCAATATGCAACCGTAATTACATGTTTTTGATAACCCTTACGAAAAAGAAGTTTATTCAAGTGTGCTATTAGTATACTTCTTTTAAACTATAAAATAGGAAAGTATATTTTTAGTCTACTTTTTATATACTTCTCAGAAATAGGCTTCATGTACTTCTCAGAAATATACTTAAAATTACATTTAAGTATACTTATAAAATTCTAAATATATTTGAGATATACTTGTGCTCCTAAAATCTGTTTTTATTGTTATACGGTAGGGAGACTTATTACAGATCTTCTGTACAGAATTTCCAAAAAACACAAGTGAAGAAGAAACCTAATAAACATGCTTCCACATGTAATCTAACATGATCATCAAACATAAAACAGCATCAAAACTGTAACATTATGAAATAAAAAGTCGACCAATGAAGAGGTAATAATGACTGTAAAGCTTTGGGGTGTTGATTGACTCCATCTACGTTTTGATTATCACTGTGAATCCAATTCATAGTCTTTTTTCTGCTTTTTGTTCAAAATGTTGTTTATTTCTTTGTTTTTTTTATTTATGAAACTTACCCACATTCAGGTGTTTAAAAAAGAATCCATGAAGCTAGAATAAAATGTTTTCGTTTACAAGTAGATACCCTGTTCTTTCTTTTGGTGTTTTGTATGTTCAGATATTCATATAATGAAATATATACAAATTAATACCTAAATAGGGACATAGTAGTATACTTGAAGTTCACTTAAAGAAGACTTAGGAGTATACTTGCAGTATAAAACTACTAAACTAGTAGTTTACTGAGACTATACCTCAAAATGCTACTACACGTATTTAATTATAAAACTATCAGTATACCTATAAGTACACTTTTAGTGTAGTTGCAGTACAAGCTAAAAACTTTGATGTAAACTTGTTGTGTACTTAAAGTTTACTACCGTTATACTTAAACTATACTCAAAATTATACTTTTATATACTAGAAAGTGGACCAATTTAGTTCCAAGGAGTACTGAAATAGTACACTTACGAGTATACTTCTAGTACACTAATATTTGTATACTTATTACATAAAGTATACTCAAAAGTATACTTGAACTTTACTTAAGTATACTTAATAAAATAAACTTAAAGTATACTACTTTTTGGTAAGGGAACCTGGAAGTTTGCATCACCCTGGCTCCCCGGACATAAACCAGGCATGATTTGTCCCATTGGTTTTTGTATTATTACAAAAAAGAAGCTCTGTGAAGCTTCTGAAGCCTCAATACAACCAGAAAAAAAGCTGTAGGCTATAAATGAACTACACCACAGATGCATGACTTCAACATCACCATCATTAACCTTTAGCCAACTCTTTTTGAGTCTTTTTTCCCTGAAAATGAGTTAGAATAGTTTGCAAAAGTGTGATAATATAAACACAATGAGGCTATAAAAGCAACTAGTGAATAGATGAGTTTACGTATTTGCCGTGATTACATGAATCTCTGTATTCCCATTTAAACACATGTTAGCAACCACCTTTTCCAAGACAAGTAAAAGCTTTAAAAATCACAAGGGGTTACTGATCTATTTTATGTTGTTGATTAAAACCTAAAAATATATTGAACTTGTATTCACCACAGACCTTATTTCAGGCATTTAATAATAATAATAATAAAAAAAAAAAATAAAAAAAAAACGTGAATCAGAAGTGCAAATGCTTTCCAGGTTTTGGCAGCAGTCTATGACTGGAAAATGAATTTTACATTACGTTTAAACATTTTTGTTTTTAATGTTTTGTTCTTTTGCACATGCTGAATTACTCTTAACCTCTCATTTGCTGCATGTGTGTTGCCTCTATATCTTTGGCATATCTGAAGAAGTAGATGAGGAACTTCTTGGCTTCTTGTAGAATGCAAGTGGGTTGTAAGAATACGCTTCTGGACATACTACATATATGTTGTGCATATACCTTTAACCCATATATTCTTTGAACTGTGACATGACATTTACGCATTTGGCAGATGCTTTTATCCAAAGCGATTTTCACTGAAGATTTTTCCATCAGTTCCCTCAGAATCAGGCCTATATGACCTTGGTACTACCAGACTCACAGTTCTTCATGTTATATTTTCCAATCTGACTGCTTTTCAGCCGGGTCAGTCACTGTTTTGTCTTCATTCATGATGTATCTCTCTTTTTATATTTAAGGATTGCTGCTGAACCATAATTTATCCTGCTTTTAAGGGAGTTTTATGAAATGCGTATAGTTGTGGCCTTGATCTAAGACATTTGGACTCTTTTTATATTTATCAATTTTATTACGCTTAAAGGAATAGTTCAGCCAAAAATTAAATTTTTTTGAAAATTCACAGGCCATCCAAGATGTGTTTGTTTCTTCATCAGAACAGATTTGGAGAAATGTAGCATTACATCACTTGTTTACCAATGGATCTTCTGCAGTGAATGGGTGCCATCAGAATGAGAGTCCAAACAGCTGATAAAAACATCAGAATAATCTAATACAAGTAATCCACATCAACTTGATCAGTTAACATCTTGTGAAGTGAAAATCTGCACGTTTGTAAGAAATAAATCCATCATTACAGCATTTAAACTTAAAACCAGTAACTTTTGTACAAAATATGTGTCCATAATCTATAATAACACTTCCTCCAGTGAAAAAGTCCATCACCTGTTGTCCTAACACATCAAAATCCACCCAAACATATTTGTTTAGAACATTTTTAGACTGTTTTTCCTTGTAAACAGTGCTTGATGTGTGCATATCTCTCTCCTGATTCAATTAAAACCTTTTCACTGGAAAAAGCAATATTATGGATAGTTAAAAATGTCTTAATGATGGATTTGTTTCATACAAACACATCAATCTTTGCATCACAAGATGTTAATTGATGGACTGAAGTGGTGTGGATTACTTGTGGATTACTGTGATGATTTTATCAGCTGTTTGGACTCTCATTCTGACGGCACCCATTCTATGCAAGGAGGAGTTATTAATATAACTCATAATTAATCATTCTGAAGTAGCCAAAATAATATAATTCATAACCAATTACAGATTTGAGTTAATCTGCATTTTGAAGTGGCTTTGAGCAGAGTTTGATTTGACAGAATAGTATCAGTTTTATAAGGCCAGTATTATGCAAGATTTGAAACCTTACCTTGAGAGCTTATCAATTTGGTCTTGACTGCATGTAATCAGCCAGTGTTTTGCCATTCCTGCTGATTTTTGCAAGCTATTTAGCATCTCTACTTGAGGTTGTATGATTGACAGCTGCTTATGCTAATTATACCTCGTGATGCGCTGATGACAGCATTACCTGCACCCCCCACCAAGCGCCATCATACTCAGTGTGTCCTCTAAACATGCAGAAATGTCTGCTTTCATGAAGTCAGACTCGTCTGGGATCACACACTACACTGTGTGTCTCCTGAGACAATCTGTTTTCCCAGCTGGTGGAACAGCACAACAAACCAATTGACTCTCAGCTCACGGCTGCAGGTTCAGATCCGCCAATGAAACTCAGTGATACTGACGCCCCCTAGAGGATCTTCACCAGAGTTGCATTAGAATTCTAATAGAGAAGAAACAGCAGCCTGTCATGCAGCTGCCATGCTACAGAGTCAGTGTGTTTTTTTTGTATTAAGGTACCGCCTATCCACCTTATTTTTCCCGTAAGAGTGGGCGTGGCCATTTGTAAATCTAATCATCCACGTCCAGCAATTTTTAACTGTACAAGACAGCTGATTTTGCTGCTTGATATTGCAAACTGGTGTGTCTTATCATATTATTCTAATGTATTATCTTAATTATGAACACAGTGGTTTGTAGTGCAAATCATTTTACTGTTTCCTGCACTTTGTTTTCTTTTCGTTATTTCCCTACGGTGGCTTATGAACCGGAAGTCTCACACATTACCAGAAAACAGCTTACTTCCGAACTGAACAATCAGTTTGATAGAAACGTGTTTCAGACTGGCTTCAAAAAACAGCATAACATTGTTTCTAATGGTCTAGACAAAAATCAAGGAAGCTTTAGACATACCAAGCCACATATTTAATGATTATAATGTATAATAATATGATTTTTGCAGTAAAAATGAAATCATGCCATAAAAAAAAAAAAAAAAAGGTGCAATTATGCAGGGTGTGCATTAGTGTTATTTTAATGAGATGCTATTATAGTTTTTATTTATTTAAAAAAGTTCTATTTTTAATTATTTTTCATTTTTATATTTTTCAATTTCATTTTAATTAAAGTTTTAGTCATTTTTTTGTGTTTTTGTATTATTATTATTATTATTATTATTATTATTATTATTTAGAGTTTTTATGTCTATATAGTTTTTATTAATTTAATGCCTTTCATGCCTAATTTAATTTTATTTATGCTGGGCGTGAATTATGTGTTATTTTACTATCATTGAGATACAATTATAGTTTTTATTAATAATTTAAATTAGTATTATATTTAATAAGGACATTGAGGGTATAATTGAGGGTGTTTCATTTTCATTATTTCCAATTTTCATTTTAGTCATTTTTCTTTTATTATTAGTATTTTACAAATTTTTAATAATAATAATAATAACAATAATAATAATAATAATAATAATAATAATAATAATAAAAGAAAAAAAACATGACAAAATTACTCATATTTGAACTAAAGTTAAAATCTATATAGTTTTTCATATCTTAAAATAAAGTTCAAGTTTTAGTCATTTTGTCATTTTTCTTTTATTAGGTTTTTTAATGTCTATATCGTTTTTTCATACCTTGAAAAATTTAAAAAGGACATTTATGCTTGGTGTAAATCAGTATTTTTTTAGTATAATTGAGGTGCTATTAGAGTTTTTATTCATATTTTGAATTATTTTTTATTTTAAAGTTTCCATTTTCATTTCAATTTTAGTTCAGGTTTTAGTCATTTTGTCATATTTTTCTTTTATTAGGTTTTTTAATGTCTATATAGTTTTTTCATGCCTTAAGAATTTTAAAATGGACATTTAAGCTTGGTGTAATTAGTATTATTTTTGTATAATTGAGATACTGTCAGAGTCTTTATTAATATTTGTGTAATTTTTAATACTTATTGTTTATATAAATATGTCTATATACTTACAAAAAAAAATCCTGATATAAAAATAAATTAAAAAGGACATTTCTTTGGTATAATTGAGATATTATAGCTTTTATTCATCGTTTGAACAAGTTTTTGTTTTCATTTTCCATTTTCATTTTCAAGTTTTAGTAAATTAAATTTGCGTTTTTTACATTTTTATTAGTTTTTTTTTTGGCTTCAGACTGTCAAACCCAGAGTAACCAAAATGTAATACTTTATGTGGAGTCCGAGATTCACTGACTCAATAAAAGAGATGTTGAGCATCCTTGAAAGGCCCTGAGTATCTCTGTGTCCTTGTGAATAATGCATTTATCCCCCTAACCAAGTAAAAGCATCCATATGCATTTCATGAAGTCCAACTGCAACCTGAAAACCACCATGAGTTTGTTATTACTTCAGAGAGATCGCTTAGAGTAAACTGTACATCGCATTCTATTACTTCATGTGTTTCCAAAGACAAAAACTAGCTTGATTCATATGATCTTCTGACTTTGGCTGCAAAGTATTGTTTTTTGCATAAAGAAGGTTGAAAAGGGAAAACAGACTGAGGGCATCGGCCATCAGTTGGCTTCTCGATTTGTGTGTGAGTGTGTATCTGCTGGTGGCTTAACCTTGACTTAGAGAAGCCAGACACCTAAGTGAGAGATCGGACCCGATATGCTGGCTTCTTGTCATTGCCGCTGGCTCATCGATATCACACGATCACTCCTACATCAGTCTGTCTGTATCTCTCTCCCTCTCTCTCTCTCTCTCTCACACACACACACACACACGCAAATGCATAAACAAAAACACTCTTCTTGTTTAGCATTTATCAACTCAGGCTTTCTCAACCCACTTGACTCCAAATTTCTTTTGTAAAATCCATTAAGTTAAATTCTTGTCAACATCCTTGACATTTACCTACAATCCTCACATCACCTGCTAGACTTTAGCATAACAAATTCTGTGAATAAATCACATTTTATTCACTCTGGCTTTCATCCAAAACCTAGTGAAAAAAAAAATTCACATAAAAGGTGTGACAAAAGCTGTCAGTGGGGCGATACATATTCAAAAGGTACACTTTTATAACTTATTTACCCCTAAAGGGTGCATATTGGTGCCTTAAAGGTACATATTAGTACTAAATTTTAGTACATTTTGAAAGGGTGTACCATTTTTGTTCCATTAGATGTAGGTAAGATACTGGCATCAATCATCAAAAAAAAAAAAAAAAAAAAAAATTCAAATCGGTTGACCACTACTCGAGACCTTGCATTTTTTTCCCCATTCTATTTCTCACGTCTTGCAAATCACAAAATGTGATCGGTGTGAACGACCCCTTAGAAGGCAGCTATGTGGATGGTAAAAAGCAAGGCAGCTCACTAGGTTTTGAAACAGAGCTCCTATCTTGCTCTCTTTGAGGTAAATATTCATTAAGCTGCCTCGCTGGTTGCTTCAGAACTCAAGTCAACAAGCGTGCCTTTCATCTCACACTGTTTTCATGGGTAATCAAGCACAAGGGTCTGGCTAATTTTACAGCCTTGATCTCCCGGTTCACCTTGCATACAGCGTATGCAGTACATCATATAGTTAAACAACTGCACACTGTTGCCGACATGTTGCTTTGACAGGTTCAGATGAAATTCTGTATAGAATAGAGAAACTAGGCAGTGTATTTTATGCTATAGTGAAGTGTGGATTAGTTATCTGGGAGAGTTCTGAAGAGTTCAGGAAAATGGTTAAAGCCCTAATAGGATCCTATAATGTAATGTGATGCGAAATGCTTCACATTGCAAGCAAAACTTGTTTTTTTACATTTTCTAGATAACGTGATTGCTCATCACTGCCATAATGCTGATTGCTGATCATGTCTTGATGCTATTCTGGTCACTAGATATGATTAAAGTGTTGTTCTTTTTTTTTCCACTTGTTTTACTGTCTGCCAGGTGAAACTGTACTCCAAGTCTGAATACTTGCAAAAATACTGGCACATGTTTCTTAATCAAGTTAAGCATTCAAGATTTCTGTCTCTGCAGAACAAAAATGCTTAGTGATGAGCAAAATAAGCATTTTTCAACTGCTTTACACAACTCGCTAAAAGCATGAAGGCCCATTTCTGTCATCTACAGAGCAGTGCTTTTATGATTTTGATAATACAATAAAATATGATAAATACTAGTTTGCAACATCAAGCAGCATAACAGACTATTTTTTAAGTTATAAATGCCCATGCCCACTCTTAGGTTAAAAATAGGGTGGGTTATGTGACAAAAATGAGCGGACTGAAAATTTTAAAACCAAAGATTAATTCTCTTATCCTTTCATATTCTTAAAAATGTCTGCTAAATAATAAATGCATAGAAATGTTAATTATAAGTGAACTTTTCTGTCTGTGTAGGTCTATAATGAACTTTTGACATAAAAGCTTTATGTTTTTTTCTGAATGGAGGCACAACTGATGCTGTATAGGTTACATGAGAGTTGAAACATGACAAATGTAATGTCCAAATAGAACATACTCTTTAATGACTTATTCTAAAGAAGTACTTACTCAGAGATTTAGCTGTGAAGTTTTTTTTTTTTTTTTTTTGACAGGATTTCGCATGCATAGATTTCTAATAGAATGACATAATTTTGCATGCATGGATTCCTATTTGAATGATGGAATTTCGCATGCATGGATTACTATTGGAATGACAGAATTTCACATGCATGGATTACTATCGGAATGACAGAACTTTGCATGCATGGATTCCTATTGGAATGACGGAATTTCACATGCATGGATTCCTATTGGAATGACTGGATTTTGCATACATGGATTCCTATTCGAATGACTGGATTTTGCAAGCATGGATTCCTGTTGGAATGACTAGATTTCACATGCATGGATTCCTACTGGAATGACTAGATTTGTCATGTATGGATTTCTGTTGGAATGACTAGATTTGGCAGGTATGGATTCCTACTCTAATGACTGGATTTTGAGTGTATGGATTCCTATTGGAATGACTGGATTTTGTGTGTATGGTTTTCAGCTAGAATGACTGGATTTCACAAACATGGATTCCTATTTGAATGACAGAACTGCATGCACGGATTCCTATTGGAATGACTGGATTGTGTGTAAATGGATTGCTATTGGGATGACTGGATTTCAAATGCATGGATTCCAGCTAAAATGACTGGATTTTGCATTTATGGATTTCTATTAGAATGATGGATTTTTTCATGCATGATTCCTATTGGAATGACAGAACTGCATGCATGGATTCCTATTGGAATGACTGGATTTGGCCTGTATGGATTCCTACTGAAATGACTGGATTTAGCAGGAATGGATTTCTACTGGAATAACTGGATTTCATGTGTATGGATTCCTATTTGAATGACTGGATTTCACGTACACGGATTTGTATTGGAATGACTGGATTTTATTGGAATGACTAGATTTCACATGCATGGTTTCCTATTGGAATGATTGGGTTTTGCATGCATGGATTCCTATTGAAATTACTGGATTTCGCATACATGGATTTCCATTGGGATGACTGGGTTTTGCATGCATGGATTCCTATCAAAACGACTGGATTTGGCATATATGGATTCCTATTGGAATGACTGGATTTTGCATGCACAGTCTCCCATCTGAATGACTGGATTTCACATGTGAAACTTTACAACACAACAGTAAATGAGACAGCACTTCTTTAAAAGTTCTACTTTTAAAAAAATGCATCTCTCATATGAAGGCCCTTTGTGAAGATTTAATCCCCACCGTTCCCAGCTCCTCTATTGCATCTCAGTTACAAAGTGACTTCACTGGCTGCACATAAAAAGATCTGGCTTCATTATGAGCAGAAATCAGAGGAGAATGTAGACGGCAGACAGATATTCCCCAAGGCACAGACAAAGACACGAGCGCAGTTATTAGAGCTGTCCATGCATCGCATGTACTCCGCTGCTCTGTGTTCTTCCTGCGAGTTCGCAATCAGCGCCTCGAGCTCGGCCATTTCAGGACTATGATATCAAGATGAAACAGATCTCCCAGAATATGTTTGCGCTGTCGCCACTTCTGTCTTATGCTATGAGACGAAATATACTCCCAGCGCACAAAACATACAAAAATCAATAACGGCGGCCACCGGGGAGATAGAAAATTTTGCCGAGATGAGGCCAGAGAGGTATGATTAGAGCAGAGAGGAGATGGCAGAGATTAGAATGAAATAGAGAGACGGCCACTACAGTGCACAGATGAAAATAGCAACCGGTGGAGAGTTCAAAACGTCCCTTTGGACAGTACGATGTGAAAGCTATTAAAAGCCTGCCATGGAAGGGACCTCTGTGGTCCGAATACTAAATGTGATCTAAAGCCCCTGCAGATACAATCACATACCCAGCAATCAATGCATTTCTCCTGCCACCTTGATTTGCTTGAGTGCTTAGCAGCATGTCTGCCCACAATCCCTTCTGTTCGCTCGTTGTACATGTGCTTGCAAGGCAGAACTGTATTAATATTCCTTACACTGCAAAAAAAAAAAACATTTTCTTACTCAGTATTTTCTCGTTTTCCGGTACAAATGTCTAAACATTCTTAAATCAAGACACACTTGAAAACCAAAATGTATCAGTGTTAAGTGAGATTAGAATTATAAACTATTAAAAAAAAATAATAATTGACCCCACTGGAAGACATTTATGTCTTGTTTTAGGCATAAAATTGCTTAATTTTGCTTACATTTTTTCAGAAAAACAAAACAAGACTACATATGTCAATTTGCTTCTCAACTATATCTTGATTTGATATTTGTACTGGAAAACAGGACAAAAATACTGAGTAAGAAATACATTTTTGTAGTGCAGATATTCTGCTCAGGGTCTGTTCTAAACCTCTAAACCCTAAACAACAAGTTCTGCAATTAATTCAGTCTGTAACATGCAGACTTCATTTGTTTTGAAAATGTGTTTTGAAGATAGTCTTAGCTGTGTATGTTATACAATACCATCCTTTTCACGTAAATCGCAAAGGATTATGTTTTGAACAAAGCTGCTCGTCTCTTTTGGTTCTCTTTTGCTTTGATAAGACTGAGGTAAATAAAATTCAATAAAACGCTGCACTGAGGAAACTCGCAGTGCTTGATTTTAATCATAAAATCAAGCTTAAAAATAAAACGCTTTGTAATTAGCAATTTCGTACTACAAAGAAACATTCTCACTCATTTCGCAGAACATTTGAACATGAATTAAATGGTTTAATTTATTCATAAATGACTCATTCTGAACATATCTTTGAAAAAATTGCAATAATGAAATAGAAAATTTTCAAAGTGGCTAAAGAGATATACACAATCTTTTAACAGAGTGGTATCGGTAAGGTTTTTAATGTCTCTTATGCTCACCAAGGATGCATTTACAGCATTAGATCAAAAAAAAAAAAAAAACATTAATATTTGTGAAATATTATTATAATTTAAAATAACTGTTTTCTATGTGAATATTTTTTTAAATGTAATTTATCACTGTGATGCAATGCTGAATTTTCAGCATCATTACTCCAGTCTTCAGTGTCACGTGATCCTTCAGAAATCATTCTAATATGCTGCTATTATTATCAATGTTGAAAATAGTTAAGCTGCTTAATATTTTGCTGTAAACTGTGATACTTTTAGAATACTTTTAGAATAAATAACTGTGATATTTTTTTAGAAATCTTTGATAAAAAATTATAAATGTATAACATTATAAATGTAACATTATAAATGTCTTTACTGTCACTTTTGATTAATTTAATGCATCCTTGCAGATTAAATGTATTAATTTCTTTAATAAAATAAAACAAAAAACCTTACAGGCCCCAAATATGTTAATAGTATTGTATATAGTGCTTCATTTAGCTTGACAAATTGTCTTCAGTTATAATATTGTGTTTTCTGATTTTCTGATGACACAACTACTCTTTAGCTCAGCTGTTATAATGATCTAATTTGTGTAATTTACCAATAATTTGTTGCTGATTTTAGCTTTACCATGGAATTAAGCGTGGCCTATGAACAACTCAAACCAGTCCATAGTCCAACAGAGCGATTGTCATCCAACAATTTATCATCTGATTAGTCTGAATACAAGCAGCTGTTCCAGCACCTTCATTCTCCGTACAGATTCAGTGTTTTTGTCCAGGCAGAAGGCTGAGAACAAATTCACCGACTCCCAGGAAGTAAACCACCTGTGCGATGCCGAACAGTGGAGCGATGACCAGTGCGCGACAGTATGAACCCTTCAGGAATGCAGAGGGGCCCTCGTGACGGAGAATCTTACTGATGGTGACATGTTCCGAGAATAAAAATAAGAAACAAAGTGATGGAAAGACTTAAATGAGTATAGAAGCATAATTTTACCTGACACAGTCTTTCACACCGCTGTAGATGTCCTCATTACGTCCACGGGTCAAAGACTGAAGCCTGGTCTTTACCACTGCAGCACAAACACACACAAAACCATTAGTCTGCATTCACAAAATTCTGTTCCCTCTTAACCATACTGGTGGCATGGTAATAATACTGATGACATAATATAATGTTATAATAAGTGTCACACACCATTACACACATACCTAATCTGTAATTTTTAACACTGACTTTTGTATGCAAAACAGATTAATATATAATTAACTACTTTAGAAATATTTGGGTGTAAGACGCAAAAATATCAGAGCAATTTCAATATGAAATACAATTGTCTAATTAAATACAGGATCATTCAATAATATTTGGCATGGTTGACAAACCTGCATTTGATGCGAAATTGTAAAAATGTACTG
This sequence comes from Cirrhinus mrigala, assembly GCA_036247105.1. NCBI lineage: Eukaryota > Metazoa > Chordata > Actinopteri > Cypriniformes > Cyprinidae > Cirrhinus > Cirrhinus mrigala. Next base: position 44,017,325 of record CM070013.1, read on the forward strand.
TATATATAAATGTATTATTTAAATATGATATGATATAATATAAATATAAATATATAATATTTGTATATAAGGAGAAATATTTAAGTATATATATATATGGGTCATTCTATAATTGTGGGTACATCTCATGTCTGTGAAGTATATTTTTAATATATTTCCATCAATATAAAGCCTCAATGCTTCATTTAGTACACAATTATATTTTCCCCAATCACACTACTATATGTTGAAAAAGCTGTATCTTTTGTTCAAAAATTATGTTCACATCACATACAACCCTGGTATTCAGCTGCCCGATTTTGCTCATTCTACACTGCATTTAAGCATTAAAATGACCTCAAATATAATTTCATTTCACAGTTTTGCCTTCAGTTAGATTAGGTTATCAAGACATTTGGGTGTGCGCTTCAAAAATATTAAGTGTTTATTGTGATATAACTTGTTTTATTTGTGTCTGAAAAACCATTGTCAGCTAAGTTACCCACTAGAAACCCCCCCCCCCCCCTCAAAATGGAATGGTTTGTCCCATTCTTGCATAATTTGCACAGTATGATGATATTTTCTCTAGAACCACATGGATGAAACACTAGAAGTTATGTTCTCTCTCTTTCCTCTAATATTGGTTAAACTAGTGTGGATTAATTAACTGTCAACAGTGTTACAAAAGTATTATTGCTGCAAATTTTAACATAATAATTTAACTAAAACTTACATTTTGTTTATGAAAATATATTTCTAAACATACCATTTGTTTAGAAGTTCTAAGCTTCCATGTTGAGTATAGGCCCAAACACTAAAAAATGTCAACTAAGTTACCTGTCAACTGTGTTACCCAGTAAAGGTAACATGGTGAACATTAGCAAACATAGATGGTATTTTATGCACATATTCCTACAGATCTCCTTTATTTATATAGCACTTTATACAATATACAATATATATATCTTTATTATTTTTTTATTACTTCTGTGTGTGTATAGTATTTAAAAAATGTAAAGAATATATTATATAGCAAAATATTATTTTATATAGTAAAGAATTTCAATTAAATAAAGTTATTTCACCTGATATTTTTAAAAATGTATTTTTATGCTTGTCATGTGTTGTTACCATATCGACCCAAAGTACACTCTAATGAAATCAACTCAAATCTCCTGTGTGCTTCATGTCAGGAGTGTTATTTGTATAATGAATGGAGTTATTATGCATGCAGAGTGTCCCAAATCAGTCACTTATGAGGCTCCATTCCAGTTAAGATGCTGTAGGACATAGACAGCAAGGCAGCTAACTACATTTTGGAACAGAGGAAGTAAACATTGAGGATTCAACTTAATAAACACATTTACAGCATAGCCGTATTTTTATGATTTGTGTGTATTATACCCAATCCTGGCTTTTGGATATAATCAGCATTGAATCAGCATGTTAGAATGATTTCTGAAGGATCACGTGACATTGAAGACTGGAGTAATGATGCTGAAAATTTAGCTTTGCATCACAGGAATAAATTACATTTTAATATATATTCAAACAGAAAACAGCTATTTTAAATTGCAATAATATTTCACAATATTACTGTTTCAACTGATCCAACAAATGCAGCCTTGGTGAGAATAAGACTCTTTAAAAAAAATCTAAAAGAAAACATCCCGACCCCAGTCTTTTGAACGGAGTACAGCTTATTAAATGCACCCATTCACTACATCATAGACCATCTCACCGTCCACAGGATTGACCGCAACGGCTGCTGTACAGCCTGCAAAACAGCCAGCAAGGAAGGAGATGTAAAAAGGAGCTGAACCATCACAGTTTCTCCTGCCCAGGCTATTCAGGTTAGCAAACAGTGGGAAGTAGATGATGGAAAAGGGCACATCTCTGAGGGAGACAAAGACAGTGAACACTAGTGTGAGATAAAGGATGGAGAGAAAGCTCATTATGGATAAATGCATCCCACAGTTCGAGTGACTCTGCTGGACTACCGTAATAGAGTGGCCCCCAGTCCCTTATAGAGACCAACGATGCCTTTGTCCTTCAGCAGATCTCTGGAGAGTTGGAGGGCCGTGGGAGACTTCAACCGAACAACATTCACTTTGCCTCCGCCTCCTCTGGCGTGCTGGCCAATGAGCTTCCTCTGGGCCTCTGTCAGACATATGAGATACAGTCAGAATAGCATATTACTTATACTGTTTCTGTAGTATATACACTACTGTTCAAAAGTTTGGATTTTTTAAATAGAAATGAATGATTTCATTCAGTGAGGATGGATTAAATTGATCAAAAGTGATTTTAAAGACATTTATAATGTTACAAAAGATTTATATTTTAATATATGCTTTTCTTTTGAACTTTCTATTCATCAAAGAATCCTGGGGGAAAGAATCAACATTGAAAATAATAGGAAATCAGCATTTCAGCAAATCAGCATAGAATGATTTCTAAAGGGTCATGTGATACTGACGACTGGAGTAATGATGCTGAAAATTCATATGCTGAATATATTACATTTTAAAATATATTCAAATAGAAAACTTTAAAAAAATATATTATTATTTCAGAATATTACTGTAAATATTACTATTTTTTAGCAAATAAATGCAGCCAAGAGACTTAAAATACAAGCATAAATTATTATTTCCAGAAAACATAACTGGGCAACCTTTACTAAATTAAACATGCAACATAACAGGGTCTTGTTACAATAATATAGCATACTAAAGTTTCAAAATTTAGTTGTTGTAATATGCATATGCCTTTACATTCTATTTTTCTTAAATGCTAGGCAGTAAGCAAGGAGTACATCATCTGTGTCTGGAATCAAAATGTAGTGCACTGTGAAAAGCACACAGTTTAAAGTTGAGCTCAAAAGTTTACATATACCTTGCAGAATCTGCAAAATGTGAATTATTTTACCAAAATAAGAGTATCATACAAAATGCATGTTATTTTTTTTATAGTACTAACCTGAATAAGATATATAAAAAAAGACATTTACATATAGTCCACAAGAGAAAATAATAGTTGAATTTATAAAAATGACCCTGTTCAAAAGTTTACATACGCTTGATCCTTGTGTTGTTACCTGAATCATCCACAGCTGTTTTTTGTTTTGTTTTGTTTTTTTGTTTAGTGATAGTTGTTCATGAGTCCCTTGTTTGTCCTGAACAGTTAAACTGCCTGCTGCTCTTCAGAAAAATCCTTCAGGTCCCACAAAGTCTTTGGTTTTTCAGCATTTTTGTGTATTTGTACCCTTTCCAACAACCTTGGAGGACAACCGAGAGACTCAAATGCACTCATATACTGAGGGAAACACAATGCATTAAGTACTGCCCTTTAGAAGCTACAGAAGATGTTTACATATTTCCCAGAAGACAAAATAAGTTAAATTTACCCTGATCTTCAATTTCAGAAAGTTTTTCCCCTGGCTCTTTCCTTTTGGAACATCAGTGAGTGTTTGAACTTTTTGTAGTAGTTGCATATGAGTCCCTCAGTTGTCCTCAGTGTGAAAAGATGGATCTCAAAATCATACAGTCATTGTTGGAAAGGGTTCAAATACACAAAAATGCTGAAAAAAAACAAAGAATTTGTGGGACCTGAAGGATTTTCCTGAAGAACTTTTATAATTTTTAAAATATTTGTTTACTTGTATATCATTTTTTATAAATTCCACTATTATTTTCTCTTGTGTAAACTATATGTAAACATTTTTTTATGTGAAATGTTATTTTAGTAAAATACTTAACAATTTGCACATTCTGCAAGGTGTATGCAAACTTTTGACCTCAACTGTATATGATGAAGTTTATGCAATAGGCAACATTTCATTCTCTGCTACACTGTTGTCACATGCCAACATTGCATGTTTAATTCAGCAAGCAGAGCCCTGTTATCATCCATGGTTCATATTCTAGTCAAGGTCGAGTTGAGTGCATTGCACTGTGGGAATGCAACATTACACGAAGTGTGCTCTGTTGTGCACGCCACATTTTACCAAAAATATTACATCATTCAGTATTTCGTGCATACAGACATTTTGTATCTTGCACATATTGCACACTGCAGAATAGCATGATCTGTCACCTATTCTGCCAGCATCCTGCAACTGGATCTTTAGCATCTCCATAGGAGTGGTTATAATTACCTGCCAAAATACAAACCAAAGTACAGACAAAAGTTACTGTTACCATTCAAGACATTTTAGTTTAAGAGCAGATATGTGATGATTATTCCACACAAATGTGTGTTATTTGAGCTGTAAAGGCATGTAAACTGTCCTTCTGAGATGGGGTCAGTAACTGATTTCTGATTTCTGATTTCTGAAGGATCATGTACATTGACTGGAGTGATGATGCTGAAAATTCAGGTTTGCATCACAGAAGTAAATTACATTTTAAAATATATTAACATAGAAAACAGTTTTTTAAAATTGTAATAATATTTAACAATTTTACTGTTTTTACTGCATTTTTGATCAAATAAATGTAGCTTCGCTGTGCATAAGAGCCTTCTTTCCAAAACATTAAAATCTTACAGACCCCAAACTTTTTCTGACTATTATTTCTCATATTTCTAGATAGACCTGGAAAACATACGCTTGTACATTGTGCCCATCTGAAAGAAAACAAAATGGTTTTGCAATGACAAATTTGCATTTTGGGTGCACTGTGCTCCTTCTTAGCTGTACTTACGCCAGAACATTACTTTAAGGAACTCATTACTTTCAGAAAAATAAGCTGTTTTGTGTGTAAGGAATGTGGGTCCTACGAGTGCAGCAAAGACACTAACTTGGCAGGTACCAGCACCGCAGCCAGCTAACATTTCTCTAACCAACGTCAACTTCTGTCTGGGAGAGAGCCAGAAAAACAGAAAGATAAAAAGGGAGAGAGAAAGAGGAAGAAAGCATTATTTTTAGATGACGATAAGCCGTTTCCTCTGTAAACAAGTAGCTTTGGGGTCCGACCCTGTCCGTGTGATGACATCACACCCAAACACACACACTTATTTCAATAATTCATCAGTTCATTGCAGTCTACTGGACTCTATTAATCAATAATTTAGCAATCTAGCTATTAGTCACCACCGAGATGCTCACCACAGCTCCAGGTATTCAAGGTGTACTGAGTTATACTGCAATATCTATCCATAATGCAGAAGCTTATGGATGGCTTTTATCAGATTACCTCTGTTTTCAAAACTCTGTGAGCAAATCCAGAGGCTGTGTGGATTCTTTCCTTGAAAAAATAAGAAGTGGATCTGAGATTTCATCCAACCTAAATTATGCCCTGAGCCAAAAAGGAATAAATTAAAAAATGAGCATTGCTCTTTCTAAATCAGTGCAACTGTTAAATAACTTATGAGACCCCCATTACATCCCACTGCTGAGCACATTCACGGCAAATGAGCAAATTTATTCATTTTAATGAATGCGGATAGCTGAAACTATATAATGAAGGTTTATTCCGAAAGGTTCAACTCTGGTTGGACAAAAGGCTAATTCCATAATTGTTAGGTTGTTGCAAATGTGTTTGTAATCACAATTTCTGTTCACCAAACCATGTATTTTAAAGTAATATGTTTTTGAATTCATTGTTGTTCACTAATTTTAGAACCAAAAAAGGCATATTAGAATAATTTCTGAAGGATCATATGACATGTGTTTAACATATATATGTTTCATGTGTGTGTGTGTGTGTGTGTGTGTATATATATCTATATATATCTATATATATATAGTGTTGTGACAATAATATAAGAAAAAATATAATTACATAATATAATACAAATCATATATCATATAATATAAATGAAAATATAATAAAATTACATATATAAAAATATAATAATGTTATGCTGTCAAAAGTTTAGAATCTTGAGAACCAAAAAAGGCTAATTAGAATTATTTCTGAAGGATTATGTGACACTAAAGTCTGGAGTAATGATGCTGAAAATTCAGCTTTGCATCACATAAATAAATTACATTTTAAAATATATTCAAATAGAAAGGCATTATTTTAAATTGTAAAAAAATATTACTGTTTTTACAGTAACCTTTAAAAATGTCATGTCTCTCAACAGTGCAGAATTCAATTTTAAGTATCTAAGTAAGAGAATTAAGTCAGAAAGAAGCCTTGTTTGTTGTTTTCCATCCATGCATTTCTTTTTTTTCTCACCCATCCTTGGAGAGCTGGTGTCTGAAGAAATCATTGGCAGCCAGTTTGATGGCCTTTTCTGGAGTAACCAGAGTCAGATTAACCGCAGCTCCTAGAAATGAAAGTGTGAAGGAGGGATATCAAGAAGAAAAGGGGAATAGATAATGGAGTTTTTCCAAGCATGAACAATTCTGAATGATCTAAACCAACACAGACATTGTGAAACAGTGCATCACCTCTGTACATCCCACAGAATCCCTCTGATCGGATGGTTTTTATCAGACAATCGGACCTGTGAATGAAACACATCCACAAACATATATACATGTACGCAGACACAGGCATTCATTTGCTCAGACAATTAAAAGAGCATGAAACGTACATGCTAGTGTAAATTCGAGAACCATTTTGCTGGTTTTGGAGCCGTGTTTTTGCCAAATCAATCGGAAACACGCAAGTGACGCCAATCAATCCGGCAATGCCTCCGTTGATGAGTTTAGCTGGCAGGCTGAAATAACATTACAGATTATTCTAGTGTACACAAATCACATTAAATGTAAAGCTGATATTTTGTTTTCAGTGTCAAATGTTTTAATCTTGCTTTTGTATATTTGTGTAGTTTATATTTCTGGTCTAATGCACACTACCAGTCAAACGTTTTTAGTTTTCAAAAGATTTTTAATGTTTTTTTAAAGAAGACTCTTTTGCTCACCAAGCCTGCATTTATTTGATCCAAAGTACAGCAAAAACATTTTAAACATTTAAAATATTTTTATTTAAAATAACTGTTTTCTATTTAAATATATTTTAAAACGTAATTTATTCTTGTGATTTCAAAGCTGATTTTTTTTTTTTTTTTTTTGGCATCATAACTCCAGTCACATGATCCTTCAGAAATCATTCTAATATTCTGATTTGCTGCTCAAAAAACATTTGGGTTCAAGTGCGTAGTAAGCTGCAGAGCTTGACCACTTGGTGGCGCTATAAGCATAAATTTGGCATAAATTAAGCATTAAAAAAAAAACATAAATTTGGCTATAACTGCGCAACCATTTGTCTTATCAACATGAAAATCGGTGTGCACGGTATTGGTTCAAAGTACCACAGGTACCGCATATATCGCATATTTCAAGGGCTTAAATTATTGCACGTTGCGCATTTTTCGCACATACACGCGATATTTGTATCATATGATAGAACTCCTTATTCCGGATAACTTTGCCTCTAGAACCACTGCTGTCAATCAAATCGTTTGTTAAATGATTGAGAAGATATAAAAAAAAAAAACTACTTTTGTGAACTAGTCCTAGGTTTCTCAATCTGGAAAAAACCACTGCAGTACAACTCTCTGGACTCTCTAGGCCAATAATTATGAAAAAAACATTGAAATTTACCCTTTGGGAAGCTATAACGGAGTCGTTTAGAAAAGGGGCCTGCCCAAATTTACCTAAAATCCTATAAACCTTAAAGAAAAATGAAACCTGCCTAGCACATGTGACAGGTGATTCTAAACAAGCATGCAAAGTTTTAAGGGGATCAGACCACAGCTAGCGCTATAACAGTCATAAACATTTATATATGTCTATGGTAAATTACCTGGATTTGCCAAAATTGCTTTTCAAAACATAGATTTTAGGTGGTTACAAGCTTACTAAATAATGTATTTTTTTATATGTGCTTAAATGGCTTAAAGCACTTGAACCCTGATAATGGCTGCTTTCAGTTATATTTATTATTATCGTCATCATCATTATTATTATTATTATGTTGAAAACAGTTTCTTTAATGAATGAAAAGAAGAACAGCATTTATCTGAAATAGAAATATTTTGTAACATTATAAATGTCTTTATCATCACTTTTGTTCAATTTAAAGCATCCTTGCTAAATAAAAGTACTAATTAATATATACTGACTCCAGGCTTTTGAATGGTATAATGTATAATTGCAAAATGTTACAAAAGCTTTTTTATTTCAGATAAATGCTGATCTTTGGATCTTTCTATTCATCAAAGAATCCTGAAAAAAAAAATGTACTCAACTGTTTTAAATATTGATAATAATAATAATGATAAATGTTTCTTGAGCACCAAATCAGCATATTAGAATGATTTCTGGATCATGTGACACTGAAGACTGGAGTAATGATGCTAAAAATTCAACTTTGCATCACAGGAATAAATTACATTTTAAAATATAATAAAATAGAAAGCAGTTATTTTAAATAGTAAAAAAAAATTCACAATATCACTGCTTCTGTTTTTTTTTTTTTTTTTTTGGATTAAATAAATGTATGCTTGGTGAGCAGAAGAGAATTTGTTAAAAAACATTGATAATCTTACTGTTCAAAAATTCTTGACTGGTAGTGTATCAACTATATTTTTTCCAGTGAGTATTAGCCATTTCCCTCTAAACAAAACTCACCTGATCTGCTTGTCAGCCATTTAAAACAAAGCCAATGCAATCAGTGACAAAAAGCAAATATAGTGGAATTACATTTGCACATATTTTGAGTGTCAAAAACTTGACTGCAATTGATTTGTGCAGCTGATGTTGAGGTTGAACACATTTTTATAACTACTCCAGTTTGTAGTCATCAGGAATGTCCAACATGGCCAGAGAAAAGATGGAGATGATCAAGACTTGAATATCTAGAAACATCATAACAAAACTTACAATCACTATTAAACCAATCATATTTTTTTAAAAATATATCCAATGCATTCATACAAACTTGCTTCTTGGATAAACTAATCTGATTTTAGGCATGTTTGTACAAATATTTGTACAAAACCACACTGAGAAAATGATATTTTTGCAGTGCTGCATGAAAACTCTGCTCAAGGATATAGAGTGAGTTTCTGTAACCATGGCAACTGCTGACTACACTACAAACATCACAATGTTTTCTGGACTTCAAAACCATGTGCAGCGAATTCAGGGAATCGACACTTCAGAGCGGCAGGATGCGGGATCAAAGACGGACTGTGACAGCAGCGCAGACGCCCTCAAAGCCGCTCACGTTCGCTCTGGCCTGCGCTAGTCTCCATTAGTGAAAACGCAGCACAGTAAGAATCAAAATAATACCAGAGACAATGTCAGGATCCGCTCGCCGCTCTATTCTGTATTCAGAGAGGATCTCTCCAGAGGCGCTGTGGTGTGTGAAAGCTTGATAAAAGCAGATTTTTGTGTGTGTGATGGGAAAATGACATGACACTCTTGCTTTTGTTCATCCTTCTTAATTCTGCTCATTGAAATGATACTCATCTGACCCAACCTTAATCTTTGTGCTTTTTATTAATAATACAACCGTCTCTGTTTCTGAGTGTGTGTGTGTGAGAGAGAGGGACGTTACATAACTTAGTGAGTTATGAATCTAAAATCCACATGAATTATTGCTACTTTCCACAAGCAGTGTGAAAAATACACCTTGAAATTCTTAAAAAATTCAGTCAAACTTGGTTTCTTATTCAACACAGTGTGAAAGATGAAAAGAGGTATAGTAAAGTAGGTCCCATGCAGCTAAACCTTCAGAAAATGTTGTTTTTTTCACCTTAAGAGGTCAAACTAAATATTACATGTGTTGTTTTTTCCCCCCAAGTCTTGCCTGAATAACTAAATTAGTTTTAAAACCCTGGTTGTGTTGTTTCATTATTCACTTAAACATATTAAATGAATATTGCTTACAGTGTAGATATGTCTTCATAGCAACAGATTTGAAAAAAATTTACTCTAAAAAGTTTTAAAAACGGATTTCATTTCAACTTGGTACAATAACATGAGTTAAAATGACTTGTTTTTTTTTTTAAGTTGATTTAACTTAAAATTTTAAGGCAGCTGCTTAACTTAAGTTCTTAAAGCTGAAACTGGTGAAAACTTTTTACAGTGTAGCACATCACTTACTCACTAGTGGATCCTCTGCAGTGAATGGGTGCCGTCAGAATGAGGGCTGACAAACAGATCCAAACACCTGATAAAAACATCACAATAATCCACAAGTAATCCACACCACTCCAGTCTATCAATTAACATCTTGCGAAGCAAAAAGCTGCAGGTTTCTAAGAAGATATTCTTAACTTTAAACCATTACTTTTGACCATAATAACATTTCCTACATTGGAAAAAGTTGTCTTGTCTGAATTTGGATACAATATGCACAGATTTATAAGCAAAAATCAGTTCTAAACAAGTATGTCAGTGGATTTTGATGTAAGAGGACAAAAGCAGGAGGACTTTTTCAATGGAAGAAGCATTATTATGGATTATGGACTCAAATGTTGGCAGTAGTGATGGTTTAAAGTTAAAAACACCTTAATAATGGATTTTGTTTCTTACAAACATGCAGCTTTTCACTTCACAATATGTTAATTGATGGACTGGAGACTTACTTGAGTCTCTTTCACACAGCGATTCCATAATATGCACGGATAATGTGTCCCGTGATTTGTCCCGGAATCATTTGATTTTGGTTCATTCACACTGCCAGTGATTTTCCGGGATCCGTAAAACCCGTAAAGATCCCATAAAGACACGTGAAATTTGGATGTGACGTAATGCGATGCATAGCGTTAAAATGGCTAACGATCTCTGCGTCATTCCCGTTGCACACATTTTTTCGTCCCTAACGTTGATCTGCCTTCAAATCACCCGGAAAAAGAGTCGCACGTCATCACAGCTTTTACGGCAATTGGTTCTGGCTTTTGTTCACACAGCGCTCGTTCCGGGTCTGATCCCGGCAATGTTACTAGGTCCCCAACGCGGGATCATTCCCGGAATCAAGCCCAGAACGTGTTTGTGTTCACACAAAAGGCACTCTAGCAATTTTCCAGCAATTTTCCGGGATCAACGTGCAGTGTGAAAGGGGCTTTGGATTACTTGTGGATTATTGCGATGTTTTTATCAGCTGTTTGGACTCTCATTCTGATGGCACCCATTCACTGCATTAGTGAGCAAGTGATGTAATGCTAATTCCAAATCAGTTCCAATGAAGAAACAAACTCATTTACATTTCGCCTGAGAGTGAGTAAATTACCTAAAATATTAAGATTTAATATCAGCCTAAATATAAGGCTAAATTTTACTCAGTACAGGTTAGTTATTGGACCAAATATTGATCAACCTACAGTTTTTGCCATATATTACAGAAAGAATATTTGTGCATTACATTTATGCATTTAGCAGATATTATATCCAAGGAGACTTAAAGTGCATTCAAGCTATACATTTAATCTAAGTGTTGTTTGGGAATCAAAGCCAAGATCTTTGCATTGAGCACAGTGTTCTACCAGTTGAGTTAGAGTTTAACACACCTAATAGTTCTCTCTCTCTGATGAACATGGAATTTGTACTTTCAATGCTTCAAAAATATTGGGAAAGTGCCAGCTAAGATATGCAAAGGCAGAAAAATGCAGGTGCAACGTTTTGTGCATCAGTTTTCAATTTCCTCTCAATAATAGCCTAAAAATGTCTCCAGTTTACAAGCTAACAAAAACATGGCACAGCAACACTGGTGGCTGATAAAGTGTTTTGTGGCTGAAGCTCCAGCACAGCATTTCATTTAAAAGTCATGATTGACAAGTGAGGATTTGTGGCAGTTCTATTAAGATGGCTCTTTAAAAAGTACAAATGAAAAACTTTCCATCAAGTAGCTTTTTTAGAGGAACTTGTACATTAAAACTGTTTCTTAAAAAGAGAGAAATAACAAAAAAAAAAACACCCTCTTAATATCAAATGACAGCAATTCAGAATCAAATGGAAACCAGCTTTCTCTTCTAAGCAAGATAAAGTCTGTAATTCTCAAAATGAACTCATTATTTCTCATAAAATTTGTCCAAAATTTGATCCATCTGATTTGAGCTGCTGTTCGCGCTCATATAACCATTCACAGCTCTAAACAATCATCTCATTTGTATCTGTTCTTATTAATTCTAAAAACTAGGAGAAACATTTGAGGCCAAGTTGATACTTACGTGAAACCCAACTGAGAGCTTCATTAAGTCTCCTGAACTATGAACGAGCAACTTTGAGCGACAGATTTTTCTTCTGGGTAAAGGCTTTGAGGTTTTTTATTCTCTGCACTACAGCTGAAACAAGACTGCTGAATGATGTGACAAATAAAACTCTGGCAAAGCCAGCAGACTCACATTTATCCTGATTCCACAGGCAGCCTCCACAATGCATCCCATTGAGAGATTATGTTCAGAAACCCAAAACCAGCCATTGATAAGACTTACAGGAACAGAGGCTGCTATAGTGTACAAGGCAGGTAAGAGAGAAAGTAAATATAAGGCTGTTCAAAGAGGACAGAGAGAGAAAAGACCTGCGGGAAGATGAGAAGATGAGAGCAGAGCCCTGAACATGTCCCACAGACATTAGCCTTCAATATTCTATTTTTTTTTCTTTCCACAAGTTTCCCCCAAAAGAGCAACATGTATTTCAGTCTTTCTATTTCTTATTTGCCTTTGCAGTCTGATTCAATATACAGGTGGTCAATAAAAATATTTGGACAAAATACCTCCAAGAAAATCCTGCAGGAACTTTTCTCAGAACTAACTTCACTTTTCCTTATCATTTTTGTGAATGTGTTAAGTAAATTCTCCTCAAGTCTTATCTCAAATTAACTATGCACATGCACCAAAACATTTCTACATTTGATAAACATCATGTGAGAGTCAGAGAGTGCAATATTGCTTTTAGTTTAATAAATAAAATGTTTGTGCTGAGTAGTTTACCTTTTAGCTTACCTTTTTCCTTTTTGGTTACTTTGTTTTTTCCCAATGAATGAAAATAGTCCCAAACAAATCCACAGCAGTAACAGTGAATCGGTTAGGTAATCCTCCGGAGGTCGCATTTGTAGGCTGCATACATCATAAAGAAGACCTTATATTATAATATTAACAGTTATAAATTTGACCATTATTCTTAATGAAGCATAAATTGTTGTGATATGCTTATAACTCGTGAATGTAACGCTCAGTTTACTGAAATAAACTAGGGTTGATGATGTATGCAGCCTGCAAATGCGACCGCCGGAGGATGCAGCCTTCCATTTGAGAAACGGCCATAGAATGATTTTGTTTGTTTGAACAAATCAGCTACGTAGATGATTCAGTGACTCACTCATACTTGTTTTGTTTCTGAATTCATTCAGCCTTATTGAACATTATTTGATTTACTCATAAAAACAGTTGATTGTTTGTTCCTGAATGAATCAGTATTTTTAATGAACTGGCTGAAATAACAAGCAAATAACTCACTCATGAAGACTTATCACCACCTACTGGTGTAACATGCAGAAACAATCACTGTATTATTTTAGCTTAATTATTTTAGTATTATTCACTTTCATTGTATGGATATTATTATTATTATTATTATTATTATTATTAGGGCCCGAGCACTGCAGTGCGAGGACCCTATTGGAATTGCTCCATTTATTATTATTATTATTGTTGTTGTTGTTGTTGTTGTTGTTGTTGTTATTTTCTTCATACAATGGAGAATTCATACACAGTACTTGTACAACAGTCAAGGCATTCAAACAACACCTTTGTATTTCAAAGAAAGAACAATATGAAGGCAAGTAAATGATTACTGAATTTTCATTTTTGGTTGAACTGTTCCTTTACGGCTTTATCATTCAGCTGTGACATATTTGTCTTTTTGTCATCTTTAAATCCCACTCTCACACTAACATCATTATGTGCTCTTTACATTCTCATATTCTCATCAATTTTTCTGTCTGTCAGAGACCTTTTCATTGTGATTTTATCGCTGACAGACTTGGATAGTTCACTCAGAATATGAAAATTCTGTCATTATTTACTCACCCTCATGTCTTTTTAAATGAAATTGCTTATTCTGAGAAGCAAAAAGAGATGTTATAGGCAGAATGTGTGAACTGCTCTTTTGCAGTAAAAGCTAAAACTCTAAAAAGGACAAAATAATATCATACAACTCCTTAAACAGCTTTGTGTGCTGAACATATTGAAATACATTTACAGACAGCTATATAATCTAACAAAGACAAAGACCAGCTTGTCTGTTCTAGTAGAATGTCTGATATGTAATGCTATTTTAAGGCTACAGCTACAATTGTGCTTTAAAATGGTAAGAAAGCAATGTTCTCATAAAGGTAAAATCCCCCTGAAACTCATTTCTTGGGGCCAGTTTTTTATTTTCTGACTCTCTTGTCTTTGGATGTGATTTTGTATAAGATGCTTGTACTGTGGCAAGAAGACCCTCCAAATATTAAATTACTTTCAAGTTTATTTAAAAAACAGTATTTTGTAAGCACTGTTCATAAACTTCTGAAAAGCATGGTTTGAGTGTAAATCTGTATTAAATACATATGATATATTTTATAAATATGATATAAATCCACTAGTCCATGTGAGCTATACCTCGGTCACTTTATACATTTGGTTTATATGCTCATGATAAACAATGACCTCTGCTGGCATGTTTTATTAGTAGACTAGTGGCACATTCGGTGATTTCGAAACTATGTAACAACTGAACAATTTGGAATTTATGACAAGGATGGCCAATTTTGTTCCTGTGGACTTTTATAAACACAATAATAACATACTTTTCACTCACTTTATTAATTTATCGTCCACTAACAATGACCAGGACGTGCATGCATGACAGAAGAACTCTGTAGTTTTATTTTAATGATTTTTGTGTTTTCTTTCTTAAATATTACTGTCGTAATATGTTGTATAAAACTGTGCGGAATTTATTAATAAATAAATATCCCTTCTAAATCCGGAGGGAAACGAAGTGAAGAAACTCCGCCCTCACTTTCGTGATTGACGTGCTCTTCAGCCGTTCGATTCGCTCCTCGCCGCTGACGTCATCGTCAGTGTCGTTTTTCCGGTTTTCGCCACCTTTCCGCTTCCTTTCTGCCTGCACGAGCCCGCTAGTGAACACGCGAGACTCCTTCTCTCCGCAAAGTGAGTGAATAAAAACACCAATTTAACAAGCGTATATAAACGTCAAATGAGCAAATAATGAACGTATTTGAAACAACAAAGCCCTCAGTCCTTCATTTGCGAGACTCATGTAGTACAGAAGCTCAGATTGATGTATTGATACACAGTCCGCTAACAGTAGTACACTCAGCCATGTGGCATATCTCAGAATTACTAGTAAAAGATGCCATAGTTGAGCCATTGTTTTAGCTTAAGCACACTAAACAATGCTAAATTCCTTTTTGCTCTTTAAATAGAAAATACTTTAGTAGCAGAAGTGCTCACTTAGTGGTGAATTAGTGGTAGACGTTTTTGTGTGCGCATTTAAGATGCATCTTTTTTTATTTCACAGACTTGGTGATTTGAAAAAAATTATACGTGTGAATTATTAAAAAAAAAAAAAAATACCGCATGGTTATTTTAAACATAGCAGTATTGTTTGCTTGTATTACTGGGACTTTCAGCTGTAAATATTTCTGTAAACTGTCAATGTTTCCTACGTGTAAATGCACTTATTTATTTTCATTTATTATAGGATGCGTTACGTAGCTGCTTACCTGCTCGCTGCCCTTGGAGGCAAAGAGAGTCCCAGCACAGGTGACATCAAGAAGATCCTGGATAGCGTTGGCATTGAGGTTGATGACACCCGTATGAGCAAGGTAATGGCAAATGGTGTGCTTGTAAAGGTTTCTGTCCATATACTTGTAGTTTGTGCTTTTCTTTAATGTTGACTTCTGTGTTTGTAGGTTGTGTCTGAGCTCAATGGCAAAAATTTGGAGGAAGTGATTGCCCAAGGTAAGTTGGTCACTGTTTTTTAAACTAGTAACATAATGTTACAGATGTAGGGGAATCTTTGACTTGAGAATATAAACTTATTTCTGTTTAAGTAATGGGTTCCTTTGGGAATGGAAAACTGTCAGAGAATTTCAGCACTTTCTTCAAAACTTTAAAAGAAAAAGTATTGGTTATGGCATGAACCTGCTGGGTACAGCTGGTGTAGGAACTGTTTTCACTCAGAAATTGCTAATAAATTTCCCAAAGAACAAAATTGCGAGTAATGTATTGATTTAAATGTGAAATTGAGAAACAAAAATGGTATATTCTTGTAAAATGTACTCCAATGATCTTTGTCTTATTTACAAGTGTATATTGATTTTAAAGACGTTCTTAAGACTTTTATTTGCATTTAAATCATTTTGGGTACACTGTACTAAATTTGTTGTATGATTTACTTTGAAATACACTACCAGTCAAACGTTTTTGAACAGTAAGAAAATTTTTTTTTTTTTTGTTTTTTTTTTTAAACGGTCACCTCTTCTGCTCACCAAACCTGCATTTATTTAATCCAAAGTACAGCAAAAACAGTGAACTTTTGAAACATTTTTTACCATTTAAAATAACTGCTTTCTGTTTGAATATTTGAATTTTTAGCACCGTTACTCCAGTCACATGATCCTTTAGAAATTATTCTAATGTTCTGATTTGCTGCTCAAAAACATTTGTTGAAAAAAGGCTAAGTAGAATTTTTCAGGTTTCTTTGATGAATAGGAAGTTAAGAACGGTATTTATCTGAAATGGACTTTTTTTTTTGTAACATAAATGTCTTTATCATCACTTGGTCATTTTAAAGCATCCTTGCTAAATAAAGTAATAATTTCTATAATTTCTTTAAGAAAAAAATTTATACTGACTCCAAGCTTTTCAATAGTATAATGTTTCTTGAACAGCAAATTGCTGTATTAGAATGACTTCTGAAGGATCATTTGACACTGAAGACTGGAGTAATGATGCTGAAAATTCAGCTTTAATCACATCACAGGAATAAATTACATTTTAAAATATATTCAAATAAAAAGCGGTTATTTTGAATAGTAAAAATATTTCACAACGTTACTGCTTTTGCTGTATTTTGGATCAAATAAATGCAGGCTTGGTGAGCAGAAGAGACTTTAATAAAAAAAAAAAAAACTGTTCAAAAACTTGATTGGTTGTGTAATTTTCAATCAGAAATTGCTAATAGTTTTCACAATCAGTTTAAAAGAAACAACAGCGTAACTGAGATTTTGAAGTAGAAAAATATAAATTGTTTTTTTGTAAAGTCTTTATTTTATTAAATATATTTTTCGTGTAGTGTTTTGTAACAGTTTTGTTTTCTCTGTACAGAATTTTGTGTACCTTGGTGGTTTTAATAGCGCTTTATAAATCTTGAGTTGAGGATATTAGATATGTCAATTCTAGATCTAGAATGGTTTAATAGAAATTACTCTGAGTATAATCTCTGTGAAATAAGTGCTAAAAATCCTTATCCAGTAATCCCTTGAAAAATTTGTGGAAAGAGTGCATGGGAGCCCTGCAGGTCCCTTGAACCCTCATGTTGCTCCAATCAAGCCATTTCTGAAATTAGTTTAAAAATTTGGACACAGAACGCATGACAAACTAAGCATGATTTCTGGTATATCAGCATATGAGTGTCATGGATAAGAAATAAAGGCTTTAGGAGTGTAAACAATTAGTTCGGTGACCTGACCTTTATTCTTTATCTACACAAGCATGTCTCAGAGTCTGTGTTTGTGGCTGTCTAACAGGTTTCAGCAAGCTGGCCAGTGTGCCGTCCGGTGGTGCTGTAGCTGCTTCCAGCGCAGCCGCCCCCTCCGCTGGAGGACCTGCTGCTGCCGCCCCTGCAGGTCGGTGCCTTCTCTTTTTCTCAAGCCTCTCACTGGCTCTCTAATAGAGTTGGAGGATACAGCTCAGTGCTTTTCAGTCTATATCTACTTGCTCTTAAAAGGCTGACTTTTCAGTTGACCATCATTTCAACCAAATAGCCATTAGGCAAGTAGATAAACCTCAGTGCAATATAATTGCAGAATGTAATGTTAATGTCTATTCCATTTCTTTTTCCTGCAGCGGAGGAGAAGAAAGAAGAGAAGAAAGAGGAGTCTGAAGAATCCGAAGATGACATGGGATTCGGACTCTTTGACTAATCTGTCTCCTCGGGACCAAAATAAAGTTTATTACAAAATGATTTCTGCTGCTTTGGTCATTTCACAATATTCGAATGAGCGTTATAATGAGGAATAGGATGAGTGATGGGAATCTGTACTCCATGATCACACCCAAGAGCCCACAGAAAACAGTTTAAAAAATGTGAAAACCTTCATTTTAGTTTAATACGTTCGCTTTTCTCTATGTAATTTGAAAATAGGCAAACTTTAATTACCAGGCTTACCTAGAGACACGCTTATGAGTGTTTTCAATCATGTTCAAACCTTTGTTCAGGGAATGAAAATGTAGGCCTTTTCGTAACAACCAGTTATTATTGGTAGGATACAGATAAATTCCATACCGCTTAGTCAGACAGTTTGACATCATGAGTAAAGTTGTGTTGACACCACTCAATTTTTTTGCCTTAATTTATGGAAGTGTTGGTTGAAGGCCTAAAATCTGTTCTCTAAATACACACAGTTTGCTAAATCTTGGTGACCATGCTTTTCATGGTAAAACAAAAAGTAAAAAACATCAATCATATTTCTTTTTCCAGTGAAAAATCATGAATCGGAAGGAAAATATGCACATAAAGCACTGTTTACAAGACAGAATAGTTTAAAACGAATATGTGGGTTAGAGGAACCTGGAGGAAGCGTTATGGATTATGGACTTGAATTTTGGACAGAAGCGACAGTTTATTAAAATGCCTTAATGGTGGATTTGTTTCTCACAAACTCACATCTTTTCACTTCACAACACATTAACTGATGGACTGTAGCTGTATGGATTGCTTGTGGATTTTATCAGCTGTTTGGACTCTCAATCTGACGGCACCCATTCACTGCAGAGGATCCATTGGTGAGCAAGAGATGTAATGCTACATTTTTCCAAATCTATTCTGGGGTGCGTTTCCTGAAAGCAACCATGGTCGCAAGTTCCGTCGTTACCAATAGAGCTCAATGGAACTAACAATGCTTTTGGGAAACGCACCCCTGATAAAGAAACAAACTCAGCTATGTATTGGATGGCCTCAGGATGAGCAAAGTTGAAGCAAAATTTCGTTTTTGGGTGAACTATTATTTAAGTATTCCCCTTAACATTTTTTAAAAACACATTCCATATAGTTATAATAGGATTTTTGCATGTAAAGAGTGTAAACTAAAACCTTAAGCACAGCATTCTTAAATTGGGATGTTGAGACAGGTTTGAGTCAGGTTTTCCCAAAGTGGGATTAGCTGTTTGGACATGGGCTGGGCACGGAGTTTCCAGCTGTGCTGTGCCATAAATATTTTGGTTCTTTGAGCTGATTCCTCTGTTGCACAACTGTTTCTGTTAATGCAAATCATTATTTACCTGAATAGTTTATGTCTGAAACTATTAGTAATTCATTTTTATTGCGTTAGGCAGACACTTTTACCAAAGCGACAGTAATTAGTGAGTTAAAAATGTTGGAATAAGAAAAAAAAAAAAAAAAAAACTCCTTTTGAATTTAAAGTTCTTTAAGGCCTGTAAGTTAGACTTTATGGACACACAAAATGTTTCGTATTTTAAAATGTTTTTATAGTCTATTTTTAATATATTCCCACCTTGCTGCCCTCCTATGTTGTTTGATGCTTTTGTGTATGATGTAGTTGTGCACTCAAACGTATGTCAGTAAAAGTTTTAAAGTAAAAATGATTTTATCTAAGTGTGAAAGTGAAAGTAAGAGTAGACTATTGTACACACACACACACACACACACACACACACACACACTGTTTGCAAGTGTTAGCTACGTGTGCAGGCATCTGGAGTTTCCATGTTCTGGGATGACTCACCCCTCACACTAAAAGAACAAGCAGTTTTAACATTTGGGAAAGCAAACAGCTGCAAAAACCCTGCGATTATATTCTCACTTATTGTAGCCAACACAGTAAATAATTCTCAGAAGTCAGTCAATGATGTAATCTCATTTCACAAGATAAAAATACCACTTATTTTGGATGTACATTGTGTGTGTGTGTGTGTGTGTGTGTGTGTGTGTGTGTGTGTGTGTATTAAAATGAACATTTTTATCAGGCTTTTATGTATAGATTTCTACCTAAGTACCGGTACTTCTGATTGGGCTGAGGCTGGGATTTTGCGAGTTTGAAGTAAAAGTATTTGATGGACGTATACTATGTGTCCAGACTCGAGAGCATTCAGTCAGTATCATTATCTCATTTTTGACTTAATTGTTCTTGTGCTTCAATGACCAGCTGGAGGCGCTCCATCATAAACAATGAGTGACATGAATAAATATACAAGCTGTTTTCTGGTAATGTGTGAGACTTCCGGTTCATAAGCCGCCGACGCCATAGGGAAATAGCGAGAAGAAGAATAAAGTGCAGTAAACGGTAAAACCGTTTACACTACAAACCACTGTTTATAATTAAGATAATACATTAAAATAATATGGTAAGACACACCAGTTTGCAAAATCAAACAGCAAAACGAGCTGTTTCGTACAGCTAAAAACAGGAAACCAGGCACATTAAAATTGGACACAAAACAAATGGCCGCGCCTACTCTTACGGGAAAATGGGGTGGATAGAAATAGTGATTGTTTACTCAGATTCTAAAAACATATTGGATAGATATTTATCTCACGATTTCTCGTTATTGTGTAATCCTATCAACCGATCTACAACTACAGTAAAACAGAAGATGGACAACTGAGATGGAGAGTAGTGTTTGGAGGGATACACTTGTGACTGTAGTGAGGTAAGCAATGGTTTATATATCCCTCCATTATAAGGATCAGATAGATAAAGACACTCTCAAAATGTATATAAATTAATCTATTTATTTATTTATTTATTTTTATTTATTTATTTTTGCTCAGAAATGCAGTGCAAGCAATCAATATACTTGGTAAAAAGAAATAGGCACAACCTTTTATTTTATTTAACCCCTTCAGACCCTGAAATGGACATCACATGATTTTTTGTTTAAACCAATAAAATTTGATGTTTTTAAAATATGAGCAATGCCTGGTCACTGATTGGTCCCTGATCAACCAATTACAATGAAGATCTGACTCCTAACTTAATCTGATTGAGCTACAGACATCACAAAAGAGAGACATGATAACCAACTAGACAGGAAGAGGAGGAACCCCATATTTTACCTTTTATATGCAGAGTTATGTTAATGGTAGACTCATCAACTTGCACTGGTTGTAAAATTAAGACTATAAAATGATAATATTCAAGGTTATTTTGAAGATCTGTCAGAGTTGCAGAACACAGGATTTTTTTTTTAATTTACCGTCCATCGCAATGGACATCAGGTCTTAGCAGGAATTTCATGTATTAGTTGTATAACAGGTTGAGAAATTTGTGCAAGCATTTCAAAGCTAAATACAGAGGTACAAATTCACATGTTAATGTTTTATGAACATTGATGTTAATTAATGAAAATAATATTAATATGATTTCATTTATGTCTTCAAAGTGACTATAATTTTCATTCGGTTTATTGAGAAACAGCCATAGTGGATGTGAGATCAGTGAATACACAGCAACACACACACTCACACCACTTCCACACACACTGATGCCTTGATGCTATAATACACACAATCATATATTTATCAAAACAATCAGCAAGTACACATAAACCCATACATATACACAAAAAGACATTTTTACATATACTCAGATTCACCCACTTCCACCAAAAAACAATTTTTTGAGACTTCATGTCATCTTACCTTTTTTTTCCACATTCTTATGGCATTGTTCATTCTTACAGTGTGTGTTCTGTTCACAATCTTAAACACTAGTTCAACTATAGTGCACAAACTCTATTTATTATGTATGGTTAAAATATGCAGATTTTTTTTTTCTTCAGTCCTGGCGTCCATTGTAGTGGACATGAGAAAAATCTAATAAAAAATGAGTTTGCACAAATCTTTTTTTTTTTAGACTTATTTATATGTTGGAGAAGAGGAAATATCAAGAGGACAAAAATTTTTTTGTTCAGTGAAAAAAATTCAGGTCTGAAAGGGTTAAAATCAAATCAGTGTCACAAAAAATACTGTTTTTTTTGTTTGTTTGTTTGTTTGTTTGTTTTTTTGATGTAATAAATGCAGATTTAATTGGCGAATCAAGACAAACAAGACAAAGATAGTGGTAGATAAAAACAATGTGCTCTAATGACCAGCTGGAGGCGCTCCAACATAAACAATGAGTTATGTACTGAAAACAGTCACACAAATGACGAATAAAGTTACTCTCTTTATTCAGACACTAGAGCGTTACATAAATGATGCTAAAACTTTAGCATTTTTCATGTCATAAATGCAGATTTATTAACCATAATTGCTAACATGCAAAAAAAAAAAAGAGAGAGAGAGAGTAACATGGTTTCATGCATGGTTTTACAGTAAAAATGATTTCATTCAGTTTCTGTCGCACTGATGGTGGTCTTCTTTTCAGTACCTTTTGGGAAGGCCTTTTGGTCTGTAGCGGTTGGGGTCACCACCGTTTCGCCCCCAGCGATTAGCAGCCTGGTCAGCTGCAGAATCCGCACGACCACGGCCCGATTTACCGAATCCCTGCACAGCCTCTCTTGCATCACTGCGCATATCAGAACAGTGATTTAATGCAATTTTTATGCACTTTAAATGTAAACATTAACATTAGATAGTAATATTACAATTCAAAATCCCTCCCAAAAATGTAAACATCCGTAATAAGACATTAAGCTGCTGTTCTAAAGAATAAAGTCATATTAAATCTGTAACAGGTGACATACCTGATCACTTTGGCTGCCCATTTGCCTCCAGGGCCCCGTTTTGCAGCATCATAGTTCCCACGTGCATGGAAATACTTGTCTGAGTTTTTCCAGTTGGCCTGCCTCATATCCCGGTAAGCACGCCACATGTCCCTTGCACCTACAAAACACAGTGAAAGTGGTTAAAACCTGCCTACGAACTGACTCAGCCTAGTGCATGACTTCAGAGCAAATGCAGATAAAAAGAAAAAATTAGTGACCTCCAGCGGCTTGTCCTGGAAAGCGGTACCATTGCGCCTGGGTCTCAACCAGCAAAACCAGCACCAGCACAGCAAGAATAAGCTTCATGATTGCAGAGCTGAACATATAAAAATATTATAAAAATTATATTATAAAAGTTATAAATAAAATATTATAAAAGTATTAACCACTCCACAAATAATAAAAGTTTAAGCTTTCTCCATATGATCTCTGCATAGACAGATAAGACTGCAAATAGATGAACCATCTATAACTTAACATGTTTGCATTAAGAGGTTGGTTTAATCATTCTCTTACCTCTTAGGTTTGCTCAGTGCAGACACATCAGCTCTTCACCCAGCTAGAGACATTTTATAAGGCTCGGATTGGGCTGGACGTAGATTTTCCCAGATTGCAGAGGAAAATTTGAGACCTAATTTGGTCCTGAAGCAACCAGTCCTGTATTGCATAACCATTTCTGAGAACACCAAAATT
Source organism: Cirrhinus mrigala (assembly GCA_036247105.1). Classification (NCBI taxonomy): domain Eukaryota; kingdom Metazoa; phylum Chordata; class Actinopteri; order Cypriniformes; family Cyprinidae; genus Cirrhinus; species Cirrhinus mrigala. The sequence continues at coordinate 44,040,923 of CM070013.1, forward strand.
TGTGAAACATGACTGATTATATTTTTATAACATTGTGTAAAACTAAAACCCTTAAAAACGTTTTTGTTACTTGAAATAAAATAAATCAAACATTAAATTAAACAAAATAGATATTAAATTACTAAAACTTCTCTAGTAAAAAAAAACTACTGTCACTATTGATGAGGATTTTATGATTTTTAAATAATATCAGTCTTTAAATGCAAAATATTACTATATTAAAAGTGTATATTAAAAGTACACTTGCAATAGTTCCACTTATGTGCAATGAAATATACTTCAGTATATCTTTAGTTGGACTTCAGCACTACTTCTGCACAATTAAAGTGCATTAAGTACAACATTAGTTGTTCCAAATTAGCAATGCTAGTTTAGTATACTAAAAGTACAGTTGCAGGGTATTTTTTTATTAAGTACATAATATGTAGATGTATTTGTAGTATGCTTAGCCTTAAATAGATGTATTTACAATTTAGTGTATTTATTTTTCATTAGGGTTTAACTAAAATTAAAGTGAAAACAGAAAATATATAAAAAAAAAAAACTGAATTTAAAATATTAACAGACACTATAATAGCATATCAATGATATACTGATACAAAATGCAACTGTTATGAATAATAATTATACACAATTAAATGCAGTATGGCAAAAATGAATCTGTTGGTGGTATAAAATCTTAGCCTTTGCATCTTATAAAAAGTACATATTTTATGCATTTGGTGCATCACTAATATATATGACATGGTAAGTCAACGAAATATATGTATTATAAATATTATATTTTCTGACTTAAGCTGATATTTCAAATGCATGCAAATAATTTCAGTTTCACTTCTTATACTGTTGTCACTTCCAGCTCTAATGGGTGCTGAATCATCATAATAAAGGTCATTCCGGAAGGAGGAAATTCCAGCTGCACATGTAGACACCAGTATGTGTGTGTAAAGAATTTTGTCAAATTCAAGCATAATTTTTTCAAAGAAGACACAACACACAGTGATTAGAAAAAAGCTTTGACATCTGCATTATACCTGACTGATAATGTCACACCTGGAGAAGTAGGTTATGACCCACACAGCAACTCAAGTATTTAGTTTCCAGTTACAAAAACAGGAAATAAAATGGGCGTATTGCACAAAAGAGGTCTTCCCAAACAAGAACTGTCATACCAAAAAAAAAGAGATTTTTGAATGAATAGAAAGTTCAAAATTTCAAAATCTTTTTGTCTCTTTACAGCCACTTTTTAGCATTTTAATGCATCCTTGCTGAATACAAATATTAATTTCTTTCAAACAAAAAAAACCTCTGAACTTCTGAGTGGTAATCTGTGTATAAAATGGATAAATCCCATTACAGGACTCAAAACATTATTTGTTAATATAATCTGGGGCAGCCGTGGCCTAATGGTTGGGGAGTCGGGCTCGTAATCGAAAGGTTGCGGGTTCGAGTCCCAGGTCCGGCAGGGATTGAAGGTGGAGGGAGTGAATAACCAGCACTCTCTGCACCCTCAATACCACGACTGAGGTGAGTCCCTTGAGCAAGGCACCGTTCCCCCAACTGCTCCCCGGGCGCCGCAGCGATAGCAATATGGCTGCCCACTGCTCCGGGTGTGTGTTCACAGTGTGTGTGTGTGTGTGTGTTTGATCACTTCTCACTACTGTGTGTGTGCACTTGGATGGGTAAAATGCAGAGCAGTATACATAGTATATATTAAAATGGCATGGCACTTTCCAAAACATCCGCTTTTCAACACTCATCCAATTTCACAGCTATTTTAGTACATGCTCTAGTTACCTGACATATTGATTATCGTAACTCTCTTCTGTTTGGCTTACCTCACAAACTCCTTCATAAACTCCAGTTGGTCCAGAATTTAGCTACCTGTATAATTACTAGAACCTCCTCCATCAAGTACATCTCTCCTTTTCTCTATCATCTACACTGGCTTTCTGTTAAATACTGAGTACAAGATTCTGCTTCTCACTTTTAAAGCTCTTCATAATCTCGCACCCTCATATCTCTGTGATTTGCATCATATTTACACCCCTTACATCTTAGGTCTTCTTAATACTTACTCTTAAAGAGGTCATCGGATGCAAAGTTCACTTTTACATGTTATTTGAACATTAATGTGTGTTGGCAGTGTATGTACAAATCTACCCTATAATGATAAAAATCCATGCAGTGGTTTTTAATTAATCTGTAAAAATAATATCTCCTTTTTCAAATCAAACCATTCTCAGATGCCTGTCGGCCGCTCCCACGATAGTTGATTGACATGAGCATCTTACTTCAGACCCGCCCTAAATCAGCTGTAACAGTCCGACTTCCATTGTTTTGATGCCAGAGCAGGGATGTAAGTTAGACAAGAATATCTCCGATTGAGCGATTGAGGTGTTGTGTTGCTGGATGTAATAATGAACATAGTGGTCATCATTTACTCCTGACATCTGAGCTGCTGAAGATGCAGTGGATTATGTTTGTTTGTGAAGGGAATGCGCCTCCCGATCTACATAAATGCGTCTATGCTTGCGCAAATCATTCGTGATCCAGCTTCACTTACAGCAGAAGTGAGTATAAGGTTTTTTTTTTATGAATCTCTGCAATCACCTTTCCTAATAGCGTGCTAGTTAGCAAGTTTTGTGGCTAAACGCGTTAAATGCGGCTAAAGTAAACAATCTTTTAGAGTACAGCTTGTCACTCCACAGAGAGAAGAGAGGGGCGGGGCGAGCAGAGCTCATTTGCATGTAAAGGAGCAATCCCTCAGAATGGGTTGATTTTTACAGGGCTCATTTTTTGACAAGGTAAAAGGGTGTTATTTTAGACTACCATTGAGAATTTTTAACCAAAGTATGTTATAGACTTTTCATTAAGACCCTAAAGAATCATATCAACTTGTGGAAAATGGGCATCCGATGACCTTTAAATCTTCTTCATCTGTTTCCCTTGTACTTTCCGTTCATTTAGCCACTATGGGGTCCAGGGCATTTAATTTTGGAAAAGATTGTTGCATCTCAGGTTCATTCTCATCTTTTAAAAAAATAGCCTGTTTGAAAAATTCTAGTCCGGTTTCCACCCATGCATAGCACAGAACAATGGTAAAAGTTGTTAATTATCTGCTGATGGCAGCAAATTCTCGACTGTTAACTATACTTAGTCTACTTGATCTAAGCACGGCTTTTGATACTGTTTCCATTAAGTTCTTTTAGATAGACTACTCTCTATAGCAGGGGTGCTCAACCCTGTTCCTGGAGATCTACCTTCCTGCAGAGTTTAGATCCAACCCTGACCAAACACACCTGTCTGTAATTATCAAGTGCTCCGTCAGATCCTAATTAGCTGGTTCAGGTGTGTTTGATCAGGGTTGAGGCTGAACTCTACAGGAAGGTAGATCTCCAGGAACAGGGTCTCTGGGTGCACTAAATTTTTCCAGCTTAAACATTTTAGATCATACTCTATCTGTTACCACTGGTGTTCCTCAAGGCTCTGTTTTGGGCCCTCTTTTATTTATCATTTAAATTACTATGTGTAACCCTATGGGGTCCAAGGCATTTAGCTGTGCTGCTCCTAATCACTGGAATTCTCTTCCACAATCTATATAAGAAAGTGATTATTTATTTGTTAAGTATGGCCTTTTAGCTTTTATTTGATAGGACAGCTGAGAGCAGACAGGAAAGCATTGGGTGAAGAGAGGGGGGTGGGATCGGGAAAGGACCTCCAGACAGGAATCGAACTTGGGTCGCCGGCAGCACAGTTGTGCTATATGTCGGCTACTTAGTTTGACTACTTTTAAATCATGTCGTAAAACTTATTTGTGTAGATTAGCTTTCTCTGATCATTTTTTTAATTATGTTATGTTAAACAGCTGTTGTTTGTTATACTGTTGCCTTAATCTTTATGGTTATCACTCAACTGTACAGTGTCCTTGAGTCTTTTAAAAGGCACATTTAAATAAAATGTATTATTATTATTATTATTATTATTATTATTTGCAATAAGTAGTATAAATAGCAGATAAATAGCAGAGAATCTATAGACCTATTTGCACTTTAATATCGCTAAGAAAATATTGTTATTTTCAGTGCAAATCGCCGCTGCCAATAGTGGCGACGGCTGGAGGAAGTGTGAAACCTTTCGGCCGATAATTTTTCTTTTACTTCCCTTCTGCAAAAGAGCGTGCATGCGTGGGACTTGAGAGCCCTGTTAATTACTATTTACACTTGCAGTCTCAAGCACACAACAACTCAAGTGTTTAGTTTCCAGTTACAAAAACAGTAAATAAAATAGGAATTCTGCACAAAAAAGGTATTTCCAAATAAGAAATATCACACAAAAGAAAAAAGAGATTTTTGGATGAATAGAAAGTTCAACAGAACAGCATTTGTGTGAAATATAAATGTTTTGTAACATTATGTCTGTCTGTCATTTGCTGAATAAAATATTAATTTCTTTCTTTTAAACAAACAAACCAAAAGAACTCCTATCCCAAAAACGTGAGAATGGTAGTCTGTGTATAAAATTGATAAATCCCACTGCAGAACTCAAAACAAAATTTGTTAGTTGAATCTACCATTCTCTGCCGTTATGTTCTTAAAATTCTCTAAGAATGAGAGAAAAACAGATTTGAGATAATATTGAAATATAAATAGTTATTACATACAAATTAAGTAGGATTATATAAGGACTACGTATAAGGCTCATCTTTTTGTATATAGCATATAATAAATAATTCTTACATAAAATATGAATTTATATTTTGATGTTTCTTAAATATATATATTATATAATCAGTGTAACAAAGCAGTACTCATGATGATGACATGCATTTTTGCAGCATACCAAAATATGTAGGTTTATTTAAAAAACACTACTGTATGTTCAATTACAAAGAAACATTACAGGAGTTTTGGATTAAAATCGTGCCTGTTTCACCACAAAGTAACGCTGACTTCCTCATATTTGTTTTGTTAACAGTCTAATAAGATTGCATAGTCGCTATTCAGTCACGTTTGCTCTCCCAAATAAAACAGCTTGTTCTTGCAATGTGAAGGCTGAATCATCCCAGGCATGGAAATTCCAGATGCCTGCACACGTATCCTCACTTGCAAAACAGTGTGTGTGTGTGTGTGTGTGTGTGGTCTTACCACTCTAACGTTCACTTTCATTTAGATACTTAGGTAAGCATTTTTATTTTAAGACTTTTACTGACAAAAGTTTAAGCGCACAACCTAACACGTTTGAATTTCTCAGTTTGTGTAAATCCACGTGTGGTTCAGAGTATATTTTATCCACGTTAATTTCACACTTGTCTTGTACAAATATGTCGCTTTGTTTCATAATTACAGTGTATACGTTTTTCGTTATTTACCTCAAAAGAAAGGAAGTGAAAAGTGACAACATGCCCCCGTATGTGGGGTACATTGTAACATGGGGCATGTTGTGACATGACCATATGACAGCTTAAAATGTTATGTGATCGAATTAAAAAATATATATATGATGATGATGAAAGCCTTTATTTGTCACATACACTGTTACATGCAGTGAAATTGGACCCCTCCGACCATACACAAACATCACATTTCGGGGGAAGACAGGTCTGAGGTAGCATAGAAAATAAGAAAATAAGATACATTAGGAGAAAAAGGAGGCGAAAAAAAAGAATTATCTCATTTTTGACCGAGATGGCTGTTGCATCTGAACTCTTCATATATTCAGCGATATCATCAAAAGGCTTTTGAATTTTGGCGCACTTTTTTCTCTGTATAGTGTTGCTATGGCAACTAGTAAGTACTGTAAATTTGGTTATGCTAGCGTGTGTGGAAATATTTAAACCACGTGTGTTACACCGCGTTAGTATGTGCCCCGCGCACCCTACAACAGACACAACAGCATCAAACAACATAGGATGGCTGCAAGGTGGGAATATATTGACAAACAGACAATAAAAACGTTTTAAAATATGAAACATTTAATGTATTTATAAAGTCTAACCTTTAAGAACTTATAAAACCATTTTGCTTTGAATTCATTAATGAATTAAAACTTGTTACCAAATTAAAATTAGCCTTTTAATTAGTTTACTAATTACTGTATATATGTGCTTTCATTTTTATGTTTTCTATGTTTTCTAAATTCTTATTTTAGTCTTCTAATGTAAATCAAATGAACGTAATATTAAAGCTTGTATGTTGATGTAATAAATGCAGATTTGATTCATGGCCAGTCAAGACAACATTTTCTGACAAAGGTGTTGGCAAATTAATACAATGTGCTTGAGTGACCAGCTGGAGGCGCTTTAACATAAATAATGAGTGACGTAATGAAAACAGACACACAATGACGAATGTATAATTTTCTTTATTCAGACACTAGAGCTTGTTACATAAACTAAATGATGCTAAATCTTAGAGATTAATTTTTTTTTTTCTCATAAATTCAGCTTTAATAAAGGCAACTGTTAAGATGTAAAAAAAAAAAAACAAAAAAAAAACAGTGAAATGGTTTTACGCAAAAATGAATTTAGCAGGATTGCAGTAAAAATAATTTGATTTCTGTTGCACTGATGGTGGTCTCCTTTTCAGTACTTATTGGGAAGCCCTTTCGGTCTGTAACGGTTGGGGTCACCACCATTACGCCCCCAGCGATTGGCTTCCTGGTCAGCAGCAGCATCTGAATTACCGTGGCGAGAGAGTCCTTGCACAAACTCTCTTCCATCACTGCACACATCAGAACAGTGAATTAATGCAATTTTCATGCACTAAAAATGTAAACATTAACGTTAGATAATAATATTACAATTCAAAATTCCTCTTCAAAAATTAAACATCCATAATAAGACACTGAGCTGGTGTCGGCTGCATTATATAGTGTGGGAGAGTAATAATTCTTGCTCAGTTTAGGTGCTCAAATGAACTTCTGAGAAATAAAATCATGCCAAATCTGCCACAGATGACATACCTGATTACTTCGGCTGCCCATCTGCCTCCAGGGCCCCTTTTTGCAGCATCATAGTTCCCACGAGCATGGAAATACTTGTCTGAGTTTTTCCAGTTGGCCTCCCTCATATCCTGGTAAGCACGCCACATGTCCTTTGCACCTACAAAACACAGTGAAAGTGGTAAAAATCTGCCTATGAACTGACTTCAGTGCATGACTTCCGAGTAAATGCAGATAAAAAGAAAAAATTAGTGACCTCCAGCGGCTTGTCCTGGAAAGCGGTACCATTGCGCCTGGGTTTCAACCAGCAAAACCATCACCAGCACAGCAAGAATAAGCTTCATGATTGCAGAGCTGAACATAAAAACATATACAAGTTAGCAAATGGCAATATTAACCATGCCACAAAATAGTTAAAGTTCAAGGTTTCTCCATATGATCTCTGCATAGACAGATAAGGCTGCAACTAGATGAGCCATCTATAACTTAACATGTTTGCATTAAGAGGTTGGTTTAGTCATTCTTTTACCTCTCAGATTCGCTCAGTGCAGACACATCAGCTCTTCACCCAGCTAGAGACATTTTATAAGGCTCGGATTGGGCTGGACGTGGATTTTCCCAGGTTGCAGAGGAAAATTTAAGACTTAATTTGGTCCTGAAGCAACCAGTCCTGTATTGCATAACCATTTCTGGAGACACCAACATTTGTGAAACATGACTGATTATATTTTTATAACATTGTGTCAAAATAAAATTATACTAAAACCATTAAAACGTTTTTGTTACTTGAAATAAAATAAACATTAAGTTACTAAAACTTTAACTAAAATAAAAGTGAAGACAGAAAATATTAGCAGACACTGTAATAGCATATCAATGATCCTAAAATAGCACTGATACAAAATGAAGCCGTCATCAATAATAACACTTAAATGTAGTATGCCAAAAATTAATCAGTTGGTGGTAAAATCCTAGCCTTTGTATCTTATAAAAAGTTCATATTTTATGCATTTGGTGCATCACTAATATATGTGACATTGCGAGTCAACTAAATATACGTATCATAGATATTATATTTTCTGACTTGAGCTGTTATTTCAAATGCATGCAAATAATTCAGATTTATGTATACTGTTGTCACGTCCAGCTCTAATGGGTGCTGAATCATCATAATAAAGGTCATTCCAGGAGGAGGAAATTCCAGCTGCACATGTAGACACCAGTATGTGTGTGTAAAGAATTTTGTCAAATTCAAGCATAATTTTTTTTTAAAGATGACACAACATACAATGATTGCAAAAGCATTGACATCTGCATTATACCTGATGGATCATGTCACATCTGGAGAAGTGGGTTATGACCAGAGAAGATTGTTTTATCAGACAGAAAATCAGTGAATAGCTGAAAATTTAGACTCTTGCACTGTGTCAGGCATTCACCACAGCCACCTCCACCATCCACGTCACCTGAAGCATGCAATACCCCCGCTCTCAATCACTGGAGTACTAATCTTCTGCACCCGTTCCCACTTAGCACCTCCCTATATAAGACTCACGCTTTCAATCGCATACTGTCTGGCCTACCGTTCACACCCTGATGCTAGCTCCAGACCGCTCCTTGTTCCCTTGACTGGATTTACCTGTAACCTACCTGGATTCCTCATCTCATTTCCCCTACGGACTCTTTACACCAGCAAATATACTCAAGGACTTATAGATAAGCATTCTCATTGCTCAATCCTTACCAGCACTCCATTGTCTCACCCTTGTCAATAAAACTCCTGTTTGGTTTGCATCTTATCTCTGTCTCTGGTCTCATCCCTGCATTAACGTGACGCACTGTCAAGCACACAGTAACTCAAGTATTAATTTCCAGTTACAAAAACAGGAAATAAAATGGGAATATTGCACAAAAGAGGTCTTCCCAAACAAGAACTGTCATACAAAAAAAAAAAAGATTATTAGATAAATAGGAGATTTAAAAGAACAGAATTTGTGTGAAATAAAGATCTTTTTATAATATTGTAAGTGTCTTTACTGTCACTTTTTTATCATTTTAATGCATCCTTGCTGAATAAAAATATAAATTTCTTTCAAACAAACCAAAAAACTGTGGTAATCTGTGTATAAAATGGATGAATCCCATTACAGGAATCAAAACATAATTTGTTAATATAATCTACCACTCCCTGCTGCTATGGTCTTAAAACAGTATAATACAATTTATATATACTATTTATACTATTGATAACTCTGTTTTTAACAATTTTCAAAAATCATGTTTTTTCATTGTGCATTCCAGTTAATCTCAGTTGAACTGCAGTTGGGTTATTTTGACATAAAGTAAAAATAACTAAAAACTACAGCTAACTAACACAATAAAACAACATGTTATGATAACATAAAAAACATGATTTCTAAACAAACAAAAAAAATTGTAAAAACGAAGTCTGTCTTTGCAAATGAACTCTCTCTGTATATATGACTATATCCATCTTGAAAAGCACAAAGAAACATTACAAGTGTTTTGGATTAAAGTCTTTACTGTTTCAGGAGAGTAATGCTGGCTTCCTTATGTCTGTTTTTGTTGACAGTCTAATAAGATTATATAGTCATCATTATCCAGTCATGTTTGCTCTCCCAAAAGGTAAAACTGCTTGTTCTTGCAGTGTGAACGCTGAATCATCCCAGAACATGGAAATTCCAGATGCACACGTATCCAACACTTGCAAAACACTGTGTAAATGAGTCTTACCACTCTCACTTTCACTTTCACTCTCACTTCGATACTTAGGTAAAAGCCTTATTTTTTTAGGTAAAAGACATACATTTTACTGACATACATTTGAGTGCACAACTACATCAGACACAAAAACATCAAACAACACAAGATGGCTGCAAGGTGGAAATATATTAAAATAGACAATAAAAACATTTTAAAATAAGCATTTCATGTGTTCATAAAGTCAAACTTTAAGCCTTTAAGAACCAAACTGTTTGTGGATAAGTGTAAAGAGTGTAAAGGTCTTAATGTGCTTGAATGACGAAATGAAAACAGACACACAAATGATGAATGAGGTTGCTTTCTTTATTCAGATGCTAGGGCATGTTACATAGACTAAATGCTTGAACTTAAAGATTGTATTTTTTAATGTCACAATCGCATATTTAATTAAAGATAATTGTCAAGATGAAAAAAAGAGTGAAATGGTTAAATGCAAAGTTTAAATCAAAATTTAATCAAGCAGTTTTTGAGTGAAAATGATTTCATTCAGTTTCTGTTGCACTGATGGTGGTCTTCTTATCAGTATTTTTTGGGAAGGCCTTTTGGTCTGTAGCGGTTGGGGTCACCACCGTTACGCCCCCAGCGATTAGCAGCCTGGTCAGCAGCAGAATCCATCTTACCGCGTCCCGATTTACCAAATCCCTGCGCAGCCTCTCTTGCATCACTGCACATATCAGAACAGTAATTTAATGCAGTTTTCATGCACTTAAATGTAAACATTAATATTAGATAGTATTAGGATTCAAAAAACCCTCCAAAAAAATTAAACATCCATAATAGCACGCTGAGCTGCTGTTGGCTGCATTATATAGTGCGAGGGATCAATCATTCTTGCTCAGTTTAGGTGCTCCAATGAACTCAAATGGAATAAAATCATGTCAAATCTGCCACAGATGACATACCTGATCACTTTGGCTGCCCATTTGCCTCCGGGGCCCCTTTTTGCAGCATCATAGTTCCCGCGTGCATGGAAATACTTGTCAGAGTTCTTCCAGTTGGCCTGCCTCATATCCTTGTAAGCACGCCACATGTCCCTTGCACCTATGAAACACAGTGAAAGTGATTCAAATCTGCTTACGAACTGACTCAACTGAGTGCATGACTTCAGATTAAATGCACATAAAAAGGAAAAATAAGTGACCTCCAACGGCTTGTCCTGGAAAGCGGTACCATTGCGCCTGGGTCTCAACCAGCAAAACCAGCACCAGCACAGCAAGAATAAGCTTCATGATTGCAGAGCTGAATATATGCCAATATCGGAGTATGTATTTACGTGTATTTATAGTAAGTGCAAGTAGCCCGCCTTGCTGGCAAATATTATTGACACTATCTCCGCCTACCAACGTGTGACTGGGCTCAACACTACAAAAGGATCGTCAAACATCAGCTCCAGTGGCCTAGATGGTAAAGATGGTTTGACGCAATCGACCAGAGTCTGAATCTGCCTTTTGCCAAACCTTTTTTCTCCCTTTTCAAATATTACATCGGAAAGGCAATTATTTTCAATAAAAATAAAGGAAATAATCAAAAAGTTGAATATAAAGTATCGGGTAGGGTTAGTGCAGGTGTAGGGAGGGCTTTATTATTAAACGGCATCCATTTACTCTTTTGTAGGTTTAGTTTGGTTTCTTAAGCCAGCGGTGGCCACTGAGTTGACCTCACTGTGTGGATGGCAGTGGTGAGGTGGCTGGGCTTGTGTGGTGGTTTGATCACTTTATTTTTGGTTATTTCTGTAGGTGTGCTGTGTGATTGCTGTGAGCTTGACTGCTGTCAGAACACTTCCGCTCCTGTGCCATTTCTGTCTTCACTTTCTAGGTAACCTGTGGCCATCTATGGTTGGTTTTCTTTTTTGTTATTTTTATTTATTTCTTTTGATGTTTATTTTCTTTTCTTCTTTTCATGTGGGTATTTGCATTAAAGATCAGTGATGTGATGTTTTAATATTTTTGACTTGTCTGAATAAAAATGTACTTGTTGATAAAAGTCACCTCATGGCCCCTTTTTGCCTGGTTATTATTGACCTCTTTAGGTCATCTTACCACATAAAGATGATGAGAGATGTGTTTTTAACTGATTCTTGAAGATGGCTAAAGATTGAGTTGGGCAGGTCATTCCACCAGGAGGGAGCATTTAATGCAAAAGTCTGTGAAAGTGATTTTGTGCCTCTTTGGCATGGCACAATAATGCACCGTTCACTTGCAGAATCCAAGCTTCTAGAGGGCACATTATGAAATAATGTAGTTATGGAGGCAAACATTAATGCCTTGAATTTTATGCAAGCAGCTATTGGTAGCCAGTGCATATTGATAAACAGAGGTGTGACATGCATTTTTTTCAGCTCATTAAAAATTAATCCTGCATCCACATTCTGAATTAATTGTAAATGTTTGATATAACTGGCTGGAAGACCTGCCAAAAGAACATTGCAATAGTCCAGCCTAGACAGAACAAGAGCTTTAACAAGGAGTTGTAAAGCATTTTCCGAAAGAAGGTGCCTAATCTTCCTGATGTTGAATAAAGCAGATCTGCAGGACTGGGCAGTTTTAGCAGTATGGTCTGAGAAATTCATTCAGCTGATCATCAATCACAACTCCCGGGTTTCTGGCTGTTTTTGAAGGAGTTATGGTTGATTTGCCTAACTGGATGGTGAAATTGTGATGAAATGATGGGTTTGATGGAACCACTAGCAGTTCTATCTTGACAAGGTTGAGTTGAAGGTGATGGCCCTTCATCCAGCATACTGTAAAAAGTAATTTAAGTTTACCTAATTAAATTGTGCAAACTTGTTGTTCTAATTCAATTAAGCTACAAATAACAATAGACCACCCTCAGAGTAATCTGTCAAAACGACGGACGGCCTTCAGATTTTTCTGTCACTGATAAAAAATTTCCGTCAAAGACGGACAATTTTCGGTTAACGCGACCTCTGATATATATATATATATATATATAGAACCATGTCCATCCAAGCACAAGCACAAAGAAAGTCTATAAAGGTCTTTTAAAGTTTCTGTTGCTGTCTCACAACACAGTAATGTTGGCCTCACAGCTGTTTTGTTGACAGTCTAATAAAATAAGTCAGTAAGTCATTATTCAGTCATGTTTGCTCTAACAATATTTAAACTGTTTGTTCTTGTAATGTGAGGACTGAATCATCAAAAGGCATGGAAATTCCAGATGCCTGCACTCTTAGCCAGCTCTTGCAACCAGTGTGTGTGTATACGATAGTCTTACCACTTTCACTATACTATTCTTTCACTAAAAGAATTTTTTACCTTAAGTCTTTTACACACATAAGTTTGAGTACACAATTACATCAGACACAACAGCATCAAACTCATCAAATATATATATACTCATCAAATATATATATATATATATATATATATATATATATATAAACAGACAAGAAAAACATTTAAAATATGAGACATTTCATGTGTTCATAATGTCTAACTTTTAAGAACTTAAACCATTTTTGCTTTGAATTCTAAATGAGTCATTAGTGAGTAATCAAAATGTTACCAAATTAAATAAAATGACCCTTTTTTATTTTAGGAGTTTACTAATTACTGTATATATGTGATTTTATTTTTATGTTTTTTAAAATCAATTAATGACCTGCAGAGATGTAAATTAACCTCTGATGTAATCGCAATATACAATTAACCACTTTTAAGTGTCTGCTGAAATCGTGTTTTTCTTTTTCTTTTATTTTTTTTTATGGTACTTCCTCTGTTCAAGTGGATAAAGTCAAAGTCAACCATATATACATAATTTTATGTTGTCAATCATTCTAAAGACAGTGTTTTTGATGTGCTTGAATGACCACCTGGAGGCGCTCCAACATAAACAATGAGTGACTTTAAGAAACATACACTGCTATATACAAATGCAGTCATTGTTAACTTAGATTCTAAAACCATATGGGATAGACTTTTATTTCACGATTTCAGGTTATCGTGTAATCCTACCAACCCATCTACAACCTACAACTACAGTAAAACTGAAGAAAGCGAGATGAAGATGTCGTGTTTGGAGGGATACATTGTCACTGCAGTGAAGTAAGCATCGATTTATATAAACTTCTATCATGACTGAGTCTGAGAGGATCAGATAGATAAAGCTCCTCTAAAAATTTGGTTTAGAAATATACGTGATATTTTCTGAGCAGAAATGCATTTCAAGCAATATTCTCGATGAAGATTGAGGCTTTTAACTTTTATTTTATTTCTCTAATGTAAATCAAATTAATGTAACACTAAAGATTGTATTTTGATTTAATAAATGCAGCTTTATTTCATGGCCAGTCGAAACAACATTTTCTAACAAAGGTGTTGGCAAATAAATACAATGTGCTTGAGTGACCAGCTGGAGGCGCTCCAACATAAACAATGAGTGACGTAACGAAAACAGACACACAATGATGAATGAAGAAGTTGGTTTCTTTATTCAGACACTAGAGCGTCTTACATAGACTAAATTATGGTAAAACTCTTATCATAAATGCAGATTTAATAAAGATAATTGTTTAGATGTAAAAAAAAAAGAGAATGAAATGGTTTTCCGCTAAATTAAATCAAGCAGTTTTACAGTAAAAATGATTTCATTCAGTTTCTGTTGGTCTTCTTTTCAGTACTTTTTGGGAAGGCCTTTCGGTCTGTAACGGTTGGGGTCACCACCATTACGCCCCCAGCGATTGGCTTCCTGGTCAGCAGCAGCATCAGAATTACCGTGGCGAGAGAGTCCCTGCACAAACTCTCTTCCATCACTGCACACATCAGAACAGGATTTACTGGTGATTTCATGCAATTTTAATGCACTTAAAATATATATTACAATCCCAATATCATTTAAACATCCATTTCAATAGCACATTGAGCTGCTGTTGCATTATGAAGTGCGAGGGAGTAATCATTCTTGCTCAGTTTAGATACTCAAATGAACTTCTGAGGAACAAAATCACGCCAAATCTGCCACAGATGATGCTACATACCTCATTACTTTGGCTGCCCATCTGCCTCCAGGGCCCCTCTTTGCAGCATCATAGTTCCCACGTGCATGGAAATACTTGTCTGAGTCTTTCCAGTTGGCCTTCCTCATATGCCAGTAAGCACGCAGCATGTCTTTTGCACCTACAAAACAGTGAAAGTGGTTAAAATCTGCATATGAACTGATTTTAGTACATGACTTTAGAGTAAATGCAGATAAAGAGGAAAAATTAGTGACCTCCAGCGGCTTGTCCTGGAAAGCGGTACCATTGCGCTTGGGTTTCAACCAGCACAACCAGCACCAGCACAGCAAGAATAAGCTTCATGATTACAGAGCTGAACATATAAACATATACCAGTTACCAAATGCAATTTAAAATCTCTATAGGTACATTTTAATCTCTGTGCATAGACAGATGAGAGTGGAGCTAGATTAACCATCTTACCTCTCAGATACACTCAGTTCAGATACATCAGGTCTTCACCCACCTAGAGACATTTTATAACCCCCAGGTTGGGCTGGACGTGGATTTTCTCAACCGTGATGTAACCGATTGCTTAGGAAAATTAGACTAATTTGGTCTTGAAACAGCTAGTCCTGTTGCTTAACTGTTTCTGGGAAACCAACATTTGTGAAACATCACTATTTATTTAAAAAAAAAAAAAAAAAAAAAAAAAAAAAAACTTGAACTGAAATAAACTTTAACTAAAATAAAATGTGTTTTATTTTAGCTAGTTTAACTTGAAGTATTAAAATAACTAAAACTAAACTAAAAGCATATCAGTGATACTAACACTGAAACAAAATTAAGGTGTAATCAATAATTAGACACTCATATGAAAATGTAGTATGGCAGAATTTAATCTCCACGTTTTTCTTCAATGTGGAAGTACGCCTATGGGTGCGATTTCCGGTTCATTATCCGCTATAGGGAAATAACGAGAAGAATTACAACGCGCAGTAAATGGTAAAACAGTTTGCACTACAAACCAGTGTGTTCATAATTAAGATAATACATTAAAATATCATGGTAAGACACATCTATTTGCAATATTAAGCAGCAAAATAAGCTGCTTTGTATAGCTAAAAATAGATGGACGCTTATGAGACCGGAAGCCAGGCCTATTAAAATTCACAAATGACCACGCCCACTTTTACAGGAAAAAAAAAAAAGTAGATAAAACTATTAGTTAAAGTCCTCGATTCTGATTGGTCGGCTGCTGTGTTTTATTCACGATATAACCGCTTCACCCAACAGTTCTGTGTATCACTGCACAACACCCTTTGCAAAATAAACAATCAATAATATAGCCTTAAAACTGTACCGTGTCTTATGTATTTTGGCAGAATTAACTGTTTGTTATTTATTTAATGAAGTATGAGTGACCCCTGCTGGTGTTATGTTGCATCTTCCTTCTTTAATTTTGAGACCACGCCCTTTCCCCTCAGAGAAACTCTTCTCACGCGGAGATATATTGTAGTGATGGGAAGTTCGGATCATTTTACCGACTCGGACCTTTGAGTCTCGTTCAGCAAAATGAACGAATCTTTTTTCGAGTCATTTCGTTCATTTTAGCAAAATATAATTAAAATGTCACGTGTTACCTCCCTAACACATCTACTGCTTACACAAACGTTAATCACACTGCAAACAAGACAAAACTATAATGCTATAGGAAACAGAAAGGATTAATTCATTGTTTACCTGGGTCTTTAGTCTATGATTAGCTCAACCTCGCCTCTTATCTGACAAGTTTTCGGGTTTGAGTCGTTCGTTCATCACGTGACAGCTTAACCAAAGGAGTCGGAGCCGGAAAAAGAATTGATTAGTTCATCTCTCGAGTCTTCGGATTTGAGTCGTTCGTTCATCACGTGACGGCCCCGTAAGCTTAACCTATGCAGTCTGAGCCGGAAAGAGAACTGATTCATCTCTTGAGTCTTCGTTCGTTCATCACGTGACAGCCCCATAAGATGAACGAACGACTCCAAAAACCTGAAGATTCGAAACAGGTGAACTAATTCCAGTACAGAACCTAATAGGATGTTGCGCATGCGCGACTGAACGAATCACTCCCCGAGACGACTCGTTCGTCCCGAGTCACATTAAAGATTCGTTCAAAATGAACTAATCGTTCAAGAACGACCCATCACTAAATTGATGTGCGTGCGGGTCTGTGTGGAAGCCCACAGTTTCCGAAGTGAGGAGGGAATATTACTGTATTTATTAGTTTTCTGTTTCAGGTATGATTCTGTATGTCCATATATCCATCAGTTTACATTGTAATGACGCTTGCAAACTCACGCGTTTCCACAAATCGTTGTTTTAGACGGAAAACATATGTTTTCTCATGCTAAGAGATAATCATAAAATATCATATGGTGTTAAAAAAATAAATGACACCACAGATCCTACAGTTCCTATTTTCTGTCTTTATTTGAGCTCCAAAAGAGGATGAGGTGTTACATCCGTTTTCTGTTGCTGTCAGGAATTATTTTTTAGCGGAAGGACAGCATTTTTAGTATAGGCCTATCTTGTGTCAGAATAGGAGATGGACTAAAAATAAACTCTACAAAATTACTGACCCAATCTGGAAGATAAATTCTTCAAACAATGGTACCAGTGGTGGACGAAGTTCACAAGTCAAGTACTTGAGTAAAAGTACATATATACGTATAATAAAATATTACTCCAGTAAAAGTAAAAGTGCTCCTTTTTCAATTTTACTCAAGTGAAGTACAAAAGTATCCGATTTTTAATGTACTTAAGTAAAAAAGATTTATTTTGCATTTTTATATAGGCTACTTAATTTAATTTTACATTCGCACATATTTTTTATAATCCTACTGCTCAAAATACCTACCTACTTCCCGAAAATAACCACTATATAGAGTAAAAATACATTTTTGTTGTTGATATGGACTGTTGATGAGAGTGATGTAGCAATATTCACTATGTGTGAAGCATACATTGCGATTTACCTGAGGGAAAACAGATTTGACCATCTAATTTTCACCATTAGGAAAAAAGTGTTTTAAAGCTTGTTGTTTTGCATAACGTCAAAGTTTTATATGACATGAGAATAAGGCCTGAAGTTAGCAAGAACATTTTAAGGAAAATATAATTATATTTTCATGTTTTTTTTCTTTCCTCTCAAACCTTGTCTGTGGTGTAAAAACACCCCTGGTCAAATGCCCCCAGAGAGCATCATTTTCCACTTTGATAATTACTGTAGTTACCATGTTCTGAACATCACATCTTTTCTTTTCCCCTCAGATGTAATCTATCTAGGTTGTTGAATAAAAACATTTGGACTTTATATCTAAAAATGACCTCAACTTAGCACCAGCAAGCTTGTTAGCTAGACAGTTAGCATCAACTAACAGTATTTACTTATTTTCAGTGTTTTCAGAGAAAAAAAAAAACATTCATATATGTCTACTCCGCTAGTTATATAAAAAATTATACTGTTAATAAACAATATAAAAACAGACGTCACGTAGGGCTAAATGCGTTGCATTTTAATAAAACTGCTAACGTTACAGCAGCTGGGAATATGAACGTGCATGAGTTATTTTATTTAATCTGTGTTATTTAAATGTTTAGTTTTTTGACCTAAAACAGAGACACTGCTTAAACAGATCACCCTTTACAGCAGATTTAATTCACAAACAACGAAGACTTTTGAACTAAATATGATTTTCAGTTACAATAATTAATCCTAAAATTAGACATTAGTAACTTACTTTTCGCAGCTCACAAGATCTCCCGGTTCTTACTTATGAATTCAGTTCACTGGAGACTCGCTCTAAACGGATCATTTGAATCAATGAGTTGTCGACTGGAGAACAGCTGCAATCGGATCATTCCAATTCGTGAAAGAATCGTTTGGTGTGATTCGCGAATCGATTTAACAGGTTAATTAAAAAGAGTTTGTTCATGAATCAGACACCGCTTTCTGCGTCTCTAAGCACGTGATATATTATAGGCCTAAGAAGTAACGATATGTTTTATGTAATTTAGTGAAGTAAAAAGTACGATCCTATGCTTTGGAATGTAGTGAAGTAAAAGTGAAAGTTACTCAAAATAAAACTACTCCAGTAAAGTATAGATACTTGAAAAATGTACAACTACTTTGTTACTGTCCACCACTGAATGGTACAAGAGGATTTGATGCTGGTCCTTCAAGAGTCTCAACTTATCTGTCCATTAAGCTTATAAAGAAATCAGCATTCATGTATTTTACTATACTTCAGCATGTTATACTTATTAAGTGAAGGTCAATTTTTAGGATGTTTTACCCAAGCAAAGTTTCTGATAATCTGACATCTTGACCCTGCTGACCCAATGGTCATGTCTTAACTTTGCCCTGCTGTGCAATGGTCATGTCTTAACTTTGCAAATTCTAGTATTGCAGTAGTATTGCATCCTTCTCATGGGCATTTACTAATTTTTTACTTTTCAGTCTGAGGTTAATCTCTTTTATTGGCTCATTTTATCTATAAAAGAAAACCTGCTTAATAATTATGCACATCTGAATATAAAGAGTTTTTCACTTCCAGCCTTCATGGACAATTATATATCACTAATAAATGATTAAATACAAAATTATTAGTAGATACTAAGATTAATGTGGTTTGGACTTGGTAAAATGTGCTTGGAAAAAAAATATGATAAGAATATCAACTTATAATTGTATTATAATTAATTATGCACGCACTATATATAAATTCAGTGCATTTTAAGCGTTGATATGCAGTGCCTTGTGAAAATATTCATACCCCTTCATTTTTCCTTATGTTAAACTGCTTTAAATTACTTATTTCCTGCATCAATTTACACTCCATACACCATAATGACAAAGCAAAAAACAGATTTGTGAAAACTTTGCAAATTTATTAAAAATAAAACACTGAAACAAGTACATTGCAAAAGTATTCATACCTTTAACTCAATGCTTAGTTGAAGCGCCTACAGCCTCAAGTCTGTTTGGGTATGATGCAACAAGTTTTGCACATCTGCATGATATGGCATTCTTCTCCTCACCTCTTCACCTCTCAAGCTTTGTCAGCTTGGATGAGGGCTGGCAGACATTTTCAGGCTCCTCCAGAAATGTTTGATTGGGTTCAAGCCCAGGCTCTGGCTGGGCCACTCAAGGACATTCACAGAGTTGTCTATAAGCCACTCTTGCTGTGTGCTTAGGGTCATCGTCCTGTTGGAATGTGAACCTTCTTCCCAGTCTGAGGTTTTGAATGCTCTGGACTGGGTTTTCATTAAGGCTATCTCAATATTTTGGTGCACTGACCATCAGTGACCATCAACTTCTTGGTCACCAGTATAACCAAGGCCCTGCTCCATCAATTGCTCAGTTTGGCCAGGAGGCCAGCTCTAGGAAGAGTCCTAGTTGTTCCAAGCGTCTTCCGTTAAGGATAATGGAGGCCACATGCTTCTGTGAACCTTCAATGCAGCAAAAAAATTTTCTGAACCTTTCCCCAGATCTCTGCCTTGACCCAAGCCTGTTTCTGAGCTCTATAGGCAGTTGGTTTTTGCTCTGATATGCATCTTCAGCTGTTTTCACCTTTTCTGAGAGGTGTGTGCCTTTCCAAATCATACTCATTCAAATGAATTTGCCACAGTTTAACTCCACTCAAAGTGTAGTAAGTGTGCTTAGTCATTGTGTTGTAAGAAGTGTAGATTGAAGTGGAAAAATAAGTCATTTAAAGCAGTTTATCATAAGGCTGCAACAGAACAAAACATTTAAAAAATTAAGGGGTGTGAATACTTTTGCAAGGCATTGAATATGTATTTACAGTGTTTTTACATTGTAAATATATAAAATATTGTAAATCAATACTGTTTTCACTTCCAGCTCTAATGGACTAATGGATCATCATAATAAAGCTCATTCCAGGAGAAGGAAATGCCAGATGTCTGCACATATTGACACCAGCAGCACGTAAGCCAGTCTTTGTGTGCGTCAAGCATTTTGTAAAGCTCAAATGTGATTTTCAAAGTTGACACAACATACAGTGATTTCAAAAGCACTGACATCTGCATTATACCTGACTGATAATGTCACACCTGGAGAAGTGGGTTATGACTGGAGAAGATTTTATCAGACAGTAAATCAATAAACAGCTGCAAATTCAGCACTCTTAAGCACACAACAACTCAGGTGTTTAGTTTCCAGTTACAAAAACAGGAAATAAAATGGGAATATTGCACAAAGTGTTCTTCCCAAACAAGAACTATCATGCAAAAAAAAAAGAAAGATTGTTTTATTTTGTGTCAATTAAAACATCTCTTCTAACATTATAAATGTCTTTACTGAGAGGGAAGAACCCTCTTTTCTAACATTATAAATGTCTTTACTGTCACTTATGGTCATTTTATTGCATCCTTACTAAATAAAAATATTAATTTCTTTTAGACAACCATTACACATATTATATATATGTATATTATATAGTCAGTGTAACAAAGCAGTACTCATGATGACAATGCAATTTTTCAGCATACCAAAACGTGTAGGTTTATTTGAAATAATTATGTTCATCTTGACAAGCACAAAGACAGGTGTTTTGGTTTAAAGTCTTTCCTGTTTCACCGCATAGTAACACTGACTTCCTCATATCCATTTTGTTGACAGTCTAAAAAGATTATATAGTCATTATTTAGTCATGTTTAGTCTTGCACTTCATGTTCCCAGGCTGTGAGATCATCATATGATGAGCTTCTGGATGAATAAACACTGACCAGTTCAAATCAGAAATGAATATAATTAATATTGTTTACCATGGTTTATGGTTAATCATTTGCAACAAGTGATCTATTAGATCAACATAGGAAGAACGCAATGAACGGAGACATAAACATTTTTTCCACATATGAGCTAGATGTTTGGTGCATCTGCGTTTGCGGTTAATCTCACAGGTGTGTGGATCTAACTGAAGGCAAATTTGTTTCAGTTTTGGTCTGCAGAACCCACTCAGTGTGTCTACATGCTATAAATGCATTGTGTATTTTCACAATTTAAATATTTACTACTTAATACTTCCCATACTCTATTGTTGTATACAAGGATAATCTATTATTCTCATCTTTGATATAAATGACAGTTACTAGAAAAGGAAGTGTGAATACTGATATGGCTGGAATATACAACACCTGCTTCTTGGGAAAAGAGAAGTGGGTTGATTTCATTTCCTTCTCAGCCACTTTTGTTTTGATGTGATAATTAGAGATACTAAACACCTGATCTGGCTGAAATATTAACCGGTTGTTACAGCAAGACATTTAAATACGAGTACAAGTCTCTACAAGATGATCCTTAAATTTAGCACAACTGTCTTTTGAATTAATAAGAAATGTTTCTTGAGCAGCAAACCAGCATATTAGAATGATTTCTGAAGGATCATATGACACTGAAGACTGCAGTAATGATGCTGAAAATTCATTAAAATATTTTTGATCTAATAAATGCAGCCTTGGTGAGCAGAGGAGTCTTCTTTCAAAAGTAAAGCTTTAGCTTTTGATATTTTTTTCTTTATTTACAGCCATTGTTTATTTCTTAAGTTTAATATATTTGAAAAACATTAGTGCGCTCAAACAATTAATTGCATCCAAAATAAGTTTTTGTTTACAAAATGTGTATTGTGTATATTATACATGTATATATAAATACAAACGTAAAAATATTAATATTTTTAATATATAAACATAACATCAATTATATGAATATAAACATACTGTGTGTATTTATATATACATAAATATACACAGTATGCATGCACAAACTTATTTTGGATGCGATTACTTGTGACAGCATAATATATATATATATATATATATATATATATATATAAGGAGCAAAGCACACTTTGCCCATTTCTAATTAAAAAAAACCCCTTTGAAATCTCAGATACATGTCTGGAAGCAATAAATGAGCCATGAGTCAAGTTCAGATCCCAGAGGTTTCCATTTTATTGGTTTGGAGCATAACTTCACTGACAAAACACACATCACATGCGGGCAGGTCAAAATGTGAACGAGCTAAAGATATAGAGCGCAATAGCTTATGAGAAGTGCGACTTTAAACAGCACGGCAGAGTCAAACAAGCTATGAGGTTTTTTCGCTTAAATAACTGGACACACAGGTTGACCAGCTAGTCAAACATAAAATAGAGTCTTGATGGCATATATGGAAATAAACACTTGTATAGCAAAACTAATCAGCAAAGGAAAAGATGGGCAGATATTTAGCTGCTCTCTTTGCCAAGTGTCAGCTTGTCGAACATGTACTCAGCCATGCCGTTCTGGGGGGCACCCATGCGGCGCAGGTTGGTCACCCAGTCGGCCAGTTCTTTGATGGACTTCACCTGCTCGTCCAAGTAGTGTGTCTCAATGAAATCGCACATCTGTAAGAAACCAGAAGAGTGAGTATGGAACTGGTTTTGTTTGTGAATTAGATGGTCTACAAGTGGATGCATACTCACATGAGGGTCGTTGTGCTGCGAGGCCAGCTTATGCAGCTCCAGGAGGGAGTGATTGACGCTCTTCTCCAGCTGCAGGGCGCATTCGAGAGCTTCCACACCGCTTCCCCACTCATCCTTCTCTGGTTTCTGTCAAACATAAACACAAAAGTTAAATACACTATCTCCAGTCCAACCCGTTGTCCTCCCACATCAAAATCCACTGACATATTTGTTTAGAATGGTTTTGGACGGTTCCGTGTAAATGATGCACATTTCTCTCCTGATTCAGACAAGACTACTTTCACTGGATAAATTATTATGGATAGAGCACTCATATTTTAGATGAAACTAAAACACAAAGCATGTTAACTGATGAACTGGAGTTGTGTGGATTACTTGTGAAGCCATTTGGACTTTCATTCTGATGGCACCCATTCACTGCAGAGGATCCATTGTTGAGCAAGTCATGTAATGCTACATTTTTTCAAATTGGTTCCAATGATGAAAAAAAACTCATCTACAGCTTGGATGATCTGGGTTTCATTTCTGGGTGATCTAGTCCTTTATATACATCATTTTAATTGATTATTTTCCATTTCTATTTGGATATGCAAATAAAAGTATCCTTCAATAAATTCCTAACACATTTTATGTAAAATTTAAATGAATGTACAAAGGACAATAGGTAATGTAGATCTTAATCAGAACGGTTTCTTATGAGACAATTTTAGAAACCACAAATATGTAGCTTTTCCTGTGATGTATGTTGACAGTAGAATTTATTGTTTAATGCATTTCCTCAGCGGATAACTTACATTTTACAGCATCCGTGAGTGTTTCCATTTTGCAATAAGACAACAAGCGGACATCTGTTAGCACCAGAATACAATAATTTGGAATAAAATATACTTTTTCCTGAAATGCTTGTAACAGCATTCGTACAGATACTGTAAAATAAAATTCCAGGACATTCAAGGACTTTTCAAGTAATACTTTGATTTTCAAGGACTTCAAACTTTTTGGAAAAAATAGATAAAAATACACCAAAAAAAAAAAAAAACAAAAAAAAAAAAAAACACTGAAAATCCTGATCTGAAACAATTCACGAACCCATCAAATGATTCGCAACCCACACTCCAAGTCCTTATCTGAAATTCTGAACTTTGGAGCGAGTTTACAAATCTCTCGAAACTTCAGAAGGTGGATTGCGAATCATTTCATTTATATTGGCACTTCAGAGTTGGTTCGCGAATCTTTCGCTTTAGACCAGAACTAGGCCTGTCGCGATTATTAAATAACCGTCTGATCGCGGTTATTTCATCTAATCGCGGTCAATTCAGACAACCGCGATTATTGCGCACGGAGGCATTGTATTTTGTTTATGTTTGTTCATGCTGCTTCACAGACATCGCACTCTGTGAAGCAGCATGAATACAGATCATTCCAAGTGCTTGTTGTTTAAGCTCGGATGAAAAAGCGATCGAGTTTATGGAGCTATCAAACTAAGCAGACACGAGTCACTATATTTTGGTCTTATTTTTAGCATAAAGCATTTGGATTTACTTCGGTTTTTTATGGTTTCTACCAAGATCCGGCAACACGAGCGAGTCAAGGCTCCTGTTGCTCTTTTACTGCTTTCCCTGTTATTCACCAATGATTCACCACACATACTACAGAAGAGAGACACATCTATGCACGTTAAAAACCTCATTAACAGCTAGCTGTTCAGGGGTGCGTTTCCCAAAAGCATTGTTAGCCAACTATGGTCGCAAGTTCCGTCGTTACCAACATAGTTCAATGATTTGGTGTTTCCCGAAACCATAGTTCAAACGAACATTCGCAAACAGCGTCACAAACTTACGTGGTTGAAACTACAGCTCTCCACCTGTGGTTAGAAGCATAGTTCCTTGTTAGTAAGACATACGGGCTCAATAAATTATGCTCTTGGGCACAGTAAGCAAGCTAACATGCAGTACAATCTATATCTTTCACTCGATCTAAATATAAATGCATTTTAATCTATGTATTTTTTAGCTTCCGCTGAAAGGGATGTTTTTGAATAGTGCGCATGCGCATAAACGCCTACGGGAACCCAGGAGTATGACGTGAGAGGGAACCCGCGATGAATGAAACATCAAGTAAAGCGAAATGACATGGAACAAAAATAGTAAATTAGTCATCAGGTGCCATATTTAATATAGCTGCATTTTAGAGATCTCTAATAAGTTAAATAGCATAAATTATTACTCGGTGACGTCATTAACAAAGGCCCTACATTATTGAACTAATGTGGTTCAAGCGACGGAGATGCGACCGTGTTCGGGAAACAGTCGTGACTAGCTAGTTCGTTTCCACAACAATGCATCGTACTACCGAGGTTAATCAGCGAGTTACGTCGTTGTACGGGAAACGCACCCCAGAACAGTCTTCCGCTGGCCGCTGTTCATTACTTTTAAAACAAAAACGAATATTTAATGAACAAAACATGCTCCAAACGTTTTTCTAAATTAAAAAAAACGAAACGAAATATCACTTTGCCATTACGTACAAAACGGAACTATTGTAATAGCTGAAATGGTAGAATAAGCTTGTTTTGGGAGAAGGGGGAAAAAGCTCGGGTCAGACTCTGGCTTTAATACAGTGTGTGCGAAACCGAACTGGGGTGCGTTTCCTGTGCAACGACGTAACTCGCTGATTAACCTCCATAGTACGATGCATTGATGTGGAAACGAACTAGCTAGTCATGACTGTTTCCCGAACACGGTCGCATCTCCGTCGTTGGAACCACATTAGTTCAACAATGTAGGGCCGTTGTTAATGACGTCACCGAGTAATAATTTATGCTATTTAACTTATTAGAGATCTCTAAAATGCAGCTATATTAAACATGGCACCTGATGACTAATTTACTATTTTTTGTTCCATGTTATTTCGCTTTATTTGATGTTTCATCCATGGCGGGTTCCCTCTTACGTCATACTCCGGGGTTCCCGTAGGCATTTAAGCGCATGCGCACTATTCAAAAACGTCGCTTGCAGAGGAAGCTTAAAAATACATAGATTAAAATGCATTTATATTTAGATCGAGTGAAAGATATAGATTGTACTGCATGTTAGCTTGCTTACTGTGCCCAAGAGCATAATTTATTGAGCCCATATGTCTTACTAACAAGGAACTGCTTCTAACCACAGGTCGAGAGCTGTAGTTTCAACCACGTAAGTTTGTGACACTGTCTGCGAATGTTCGTTTGAACTATGGTTTCGGGAAACACCGTTGAACTATGTTGGTAACGACGGAACTTGCGACCATAGTTGGTTAACAATGCTTTTGGGAAACGCACCCCAGGAGCGCTTCACAAAAATGAACCGAAACTCAGCGAATACATGCCTCACAGACATGATAAATATATATAAATAGAAAGCTGTAAATTATTGCTTAATGAAATAAAACAAATCGAAAACAAAAACTCATTATGTAATCCACAAAGATGCATTTCTTTCTAAAGGCGCGTCCAAAGAGGAGATTAGGAATTAGGATCTTTGCGACATCGACTCAGAATACACTAGTTTATTAATAAATAATTATATATCTCCTTACTATTTCCTCCCGACACATTCAGTTGTAATTACTTTTGCCGGTGCTTTGTGGCAAGTTTCAGCCTATTGTGTGCGCTTGAACGCAGATATTTTCGAGCTGTGCTGGCCCGAAGCCCGGCTATATTTCTGTAAAGGCGGTTGTCAGTCACTAACGTTACCTGTATTTTTCGAAAGGTAATACGGTTGTCGAATGCGGTTGTCACTCCCGTATTTCACTGAATTATGTGTGTACAGAACGCTTTTAAGGAGTAAAAGGTGAACTGACAACTGAATTTAGCTGCAGTGTGTATGTGGCCAGAACGGTCGCAGAGAGGACAGAATAGACGCAATAGCAAAAAATACTGTAGGGGCACAGCAAATTCATTGTTCATGATTCTCGAAATATAAGAAGAAAAATCTAAATATTGGTGTGGGGGTTTATATGAATGTGTTTCTGAAGGTAACTCTGGTTTTCAGAAACGTTTCAATGTTATTTTGTCCCTAATCACAATCCTTTTTAACAATTTATTGAACAAAGTGCATTAAAAATGTGTCAAAGCCATAAAACAGACAATAAATCGCCATAATCGTCAATGCCCTAAACCAGACAATTAATTGACATAATCGCAATTATTTCTTAGACAATTAATCGTCAGCCAAATTTCATAATCGTGACAGCCCTAACCAGAACTCAGAGCACAGATCGAGAATTATTTGCTTCAGATCGGGACTATGGTGTGGGCTTGTGAATTGTTTGTTTCAGATCAGGATTTCGGAGTGATTTCCATATCTTTTTTTCCAGATTTTTTTTCTTAAACAATAGCAAAGATCGGAACTTTGCGCATCACAAATCTTTTGATTTAAATCGGGACTTCAAATCGCCTATCTTGAGTGACTTAATTTGAATCATTCAATTCGCAAAATGATTCACAAACCCACAAATCCGACATAAATCAAATGAATCGCGATAGGCGCTCCAAAGCCCTGATCTGAATCAAATGAGTCGCGATACGCAAAGTTCTGATCCAAATCAAATGATTTGCAATATGCGATTTAAAGTCCCGATCTGAAAAATTTACGATACTACATTGTCTTTCAATAACTCAAGCACTTTTTAAGTACCTCTTCAGGAATATTGCTATTTTCAAGGGTTTTCCAGGCCTTAAATTTCAAATTCAAAGTACTTAAAGCACCTTGTACGAACCGTTATAAGATATTAAATGTAAATTTAAAAATATACATGTATCAAAAAAACATTATATAGAGCATTAATGAGAGCATTAACAGTAAAGAGAAATGTAATAAAGTATACAGGGGTTGGACAATGAAACTGAAACACCTGGTTTTAGATCACAATTAGTATGATATTGGGCCTCGTTTTGCAGCTAATACAACATCATTTCATCGTGGGAGTGACAAATACAAGTCCTGCAAAGCAGCCAGAGGGATTTTGAGCCATTTTCCTCTTGCAGAACAGTGGCCAGGTCACTATGTGATGCTGATGTGGGAAAACGTTTCCTGACTCGCTCCTCCAAAACACCCCAAAGTGGCTCAATAATATTCAGATCTGGTGACTATGCAGGCCATGGGAGATGTTCAACTTAATTTTCATGTTCATTAAACCAGTCTGTCACCAGTCTTGCTGTGTGTATTGGTGCATTATTATCCTGATACAGAGCACTACCTTCAGGGTACAATGTTTGAACCATTGGGTGCACATAATGAAACTTTACACTCTGCTCTAACTGGTGTAATGTACAATAAGTGAAGATTGGGCACCAGACAGCGCAAATATAGCCATGAAACCTCCAATACTATATTGGCGAGTGTTTCAGTTTCATTGTCCAACCCCTGTATATGCATACACGATTGGAAAAGTACATGTTCCTCCTATCTAATTTAGTCTGTGCCTTTGTTTTTTTTGTTTAATTTTTCTTAGTTTCTTAATTTTTTCAGTTAGTAAGCTATCAGTTTAAATCTGAAATGTAACATTTTTTGAACAACTGCCTTAAAATTTTACATTGTTTGGAGAAAACTGGGTATGATGTGGAATTTTTTTTATATAGTGGATTCAAACTTTTTTTTTTAGTTGAAGAAACAAAATCAACAGATTAAACCCTTACCAAAAGAATGGTATTTTTCTTTATTTTTGATGCCATGGCATCTGGCTAGTTGTCATCACATGCCAACTTCCCAAAATCATTTCACTTGAACAAACACTTTCTGCATTACCAAGGAAACTGGTAAACCAGCTCTACCTTCTTAAGCTGCAAATATCAAATGTCATTGCAACATCTGTACCGGTCACGTGATGTATAGCGTCACAGAGCTCAGTTCCACGCTTTAATCTTTCACCGTGACAAAAAGGCGCTTATTAAACATGCTGACTGTTGAAGTTTATCATCAGTGTCGGTAAAAGATATGAGCCCCACCCTAACTCTGTCCTCTCTATCTCTGGGTCCTTGCCTTGGCCTGCCAAACTGTAACGCTATCACGTGAACACACATTATAGATATACCTTAACGTCCTGCAGAAAGATCCTCCCTCCCCTCTGGTTCTGAAACTTCATCAGTTTTTCAGCATGTTCGCGCTCTTCGTGGGATTGATGGCGGAAAAACTTCGCAAAGTTGTGCAGGGCCTGATCATCTCGGTCGAAGTAGTATGACTGCATGAGAGAAATGTATAAAATCAAGGTCACAAGAGACACAGTGAACAAAATGGATCATTAACTAAACTTTCAGGCAAAGTTCATTCATATACTGAACTCAATGCCCCGTCACCCTTTTCACCTCGAACACTATATTTTACTCTAAATGAGAACTGGGATTGGTCTAGTATGTTGTAATGGCCTTGGACTCTCACCATGGAAAGGTAAACGTAGGATGCATACAGCTCCATGTTGATCTGACGGTTGACGGCCGCTTCGCAGGCCTCCTCGAAGTTCTGTCTCACCTGAGAGCTCATGTTTCTGTAAAAAAAAAAGGAAATAAAATAAGCTCGCCACCCTTGCTGTACTGTAATTTATGCACCCCGTTATTAAGGAGCGCACCATATGCTGTCCAACATCAACTTCTGCATTTCCACGCACCACAAACCCACTAATAATAGCGTCTATTGTCTGTTCCAGACATGCCAGCAGGTGTTTACGCTCTCTGTAAGATGCTGTACGAGGTTTAATAAGTTCTCAGGACAGGTGGTGTTCATGTACGACCCCATTTCGGTCACTCTAATCATTTGTTTGGTACGGGAAAAAGCACATGATTGCATGACAGACATTGCCTGGATCCATTAGCCTGTTGATTCAATCCCAGCTGCTCAAGAGTTGGCCAACTTACATAGACTAACCTATATTTAACTAAGCCACAATTTCGACACATTGTTAAGAAGATTATGAATAAATCTATCTGAAATTTGGCCTCTGGTAACATCTTATAGACAATCTTGTAATCTGTATACTAAACAAATGATTAAGAAAAATCCCTTGAGACCTGGGAACATTCAGCCAAACCCATCCGCTGGCTTCAGGCGATTTTTTTTTTTTTTTTTTTTTCTTGCATGTTTTTTTTTTTTTGCGTTTATAGGGCAATAGCATCAGTCCCCATACACTTTCACTGCAATAAATAAATAAATTAAAAAAAATAAATTAAAAAAAAAGGTTTAAGAATGTACTAAGAAAACTCCAGCCTTTTTAAAGTTAAAAAATGTGACTTTACAAGATGTAAAATATAACATTATCGTCATGTAGAATAATTTTTCGTTGCTTTATCCCTTTTTGGAGCTCGATAGTGCCAGTCCCCATATAATAATAATAATAATAATAATAATAATAATAATAATAATAATAATAACAGCAGCAGCAATAACAACAACAACAACAATAATAAACCCTTTGGCGATTGTTGTTAAATAATGTTAGTCGTGAAAAAACCGTAGAAAACATCTGATAAGGACGCCAACAACAACCGCAAAATAACGGTAACTTTATACGTCGTGGGTGTTAGCCTCTTTTTTTTTTGGTCGCTTTCCATCCCTTCGGACCTCGACAGCGCCAGTCCCCATCCACTTTCATTGGGAAAGCAGCGTCACCACTCTAATAAAATATTTAACATATTATACATATTTAAGCGATTATAACAAACTGCTGCGAAGCAATAATCGAGAACGGTCTTTACACGGGCGAATAATGAACACAGGCAAGTGAAAAAGAAAAAAAAAATTGCAGACTCGAAGTGGCGGACATTTGACGATATTGCGGCCTTTTCAAACATTACATCTATCCATATGCATGAAAATATGGCAAACGATGTGAAGTCGTAGTTTTATTTGATCCGATTCGTTTTTCTTTTAGTGTTTAATCGATAAAAACAAACAAACAAAGATGGCGCCCTCGCATTTTGTTTGCTAGTGATGGACGCCGTTGTCGCCATGCAACCGAGTTATTCATCAATCTAAACATAAACAAACAATTTGAATCGAATCTGTGAATATAAATGTGTTGATTCTGATGTAAAACTTACCTTGAGATCGGTTTTACGGATTTTCTGGTTCACAGATGGTCAACGACGCTGGTTCGCGTAGAATTGTTTAAAGCAAGCGTCTTTAAATCTAATTTTCGATTTTGACCGAAAACAAAATGACTGGAATCAAAGAAGCTGGCGGATGAAAAAGCGAAAAGACAGAAGATCGGTTGCCGTTCAAGCACTGTTGAAGCAGGTAACCTTCAGTCTGTCCTCGTGGCTGCAACGATTATGAATGCGTGCTGTGTGGCGCAGGAGTATTTGTATGACGTACAGCAGAGTATTTGTGCGCATGACGCGACACGCACTCCGCCCCAAGATGAAACAAGACAAAACAAGTAAGCAAGTAAATATATAACAATTCTAAAATAATATTACATAGTAATACATAATATAATAGTATTAAAAAATACAAAAGTCTCCAAAATAAAACCCAAAATTAAAATACATTTTTAAAAATTCTAAAATCTCACTAAACACTATTAACCCCTTAAAAAATAAATAAATAAATACTCAAACTCAGATCAACATTTGGATTCAGATCTTCAATATCAGCAAAATGCATCAACAAGAGAAGTCCAAAAGGGTTTTCTGAATTTACCATACAATAATTAGGGTTTTCCTTTAAGCTAGCATAGGTCCAGCCTATATTTGAGAAGCATTAAAGACATGCTTTGGAATTGCTGGGCTTTAACATGACCAAAAATTGCAGTCCTTATAAAAATACAGGGGAAGGAAGAACGTCTAGACGCTTCAGCTTCGTCCTTGTGCGTATCAGTGGGATATATAATAGGAGGTTTGAATTCGATAGCTTGTTAGGTGCTACACCCAGGATGTCAGGAGTATCTGGAGCATCTCGCTGACTCAACAGTTATGTTCATCAGATTAAAAGGTTTGGGTGTGGCTTTGTGCAACATAAAACTCTGATTTCATACTTGGAGAACAACTATATGTCATTATATACACACATGATTCACTCATGTCAGTAGGCCTATGTAAGTTTTATTATTGCCTCACATATATAGAGGCTACATGGCACTGACACTTTTATCGCAGTGTGACGGTAACAGTATATTAAGGATCTTATGACTGCTGTCTGCTGGAAACGTGATATCAAAAAGTGCTGAAACGGTTAACCAAACTGTCTCTTATTCACTCCTTACATTGGTCAATCCAGTTCCGCAGTCAGTAGCACGTAGTGCATGACGTAACATGATGAGCACCAACATTTTCCAGAAGTTGTAAAAGTTGTGGAACATCATGTTGAGTAACAGTAAATGTCTGAGTCAGAGACTGTTTTTCCTGCTCATTAGCAGTGTTTTCTACAGTTCAGAAAATTATCAGCCTACATTATTATTATGTTTAACTCCCTCAATCAAAAAACAAAGTGTACTTTCTTTTTTTTATACAGCATCTTTATAAATTCTGTTGGGAAATATGTTTTGGTTTGGCTTGAGCAAAGTACATTTTACCAATCTTTCACAATCCAAGAATTGTTTCAGAAGCTTTTATCACGTAATTCACGACTAAAGCAAAAGAACAGAATGTGAAATCATAGATCTTAAAGTCTTGTTGTAATATATACTTGGTGTACAGCTGGAAGCACAAAATGATAAGTTGACAAAGCATTTTATAGTGTCCCAAATCAGTGCATTGGCAAAAAAGTAACAGGACCGCTTTTGCTATTTCACACCAACTTATTTGTAAAAACTATAGTGGATGAAATTGGAAGGTGTGATCTCTAAACAAACATATTTGATGTAACGAGTCTACTTTAAATACGCTTTTGTTGTGTATCATCTCATATTGTTCGCATTAAATATTTAGGCCGACACCTTCCATAATAATTAGAGCATTTAGAAAATGATTACATTTAATAAAACCACTTTGTGTTAATCATTGTCAGTTTTGAATGAATCACCAAAACATTTCACCAATGGATAATAGATCTTATTAAAGGTAATTAAATGCTCATCGTATATGACTTTGTTTTTTGCAAAAGTAAGCAGAAATAGGCAGAAGCAAATACAAAAGTTCCTCAGTCACTATATATTTTTCAGCGGCTTTGGTTCTAAATATATTTTATCTATTAATTTTTTCAATATGCATTTGAAAATACATTTATGTTTAAGTTAAGAGGGACTTAATTGATTAAAAACCATGCAAAATATAATTGCAAGCCGCTTTAGGTGTTTAAGCACATAAAGAAAAAGACATTACATAGTAGTTAGCAAGCCTGTAACCACCTTAATCAATTATTTAAAAAGCATTTTTGCCAAATCCAGGTGATTTTCCATAGAAATATGATGTTTTAATAACATTTATGACTGTTCTAGTGCCAGCTCTGGTCCGATCTGTCTGAAATTTTGCATGCTTGTTCAGAATCACCTGTTGCATATGCTTGGGTTTTGTGAAGTTTTGAGTTTTCATTTAGGCTTTATAGGCTTTTGGGTATATTAGGACAGGACATGTTTTTAATAATTATTGACCTAGAGAGTCCAGAGAATTGCATTGCTGTGGTTTTTTACAGACTGAGCGAAAAACCTAGGACTAGTTCGCAAAACCTAGTTTGCCAAAGTAGGTTTTTTCACATCTTCTCAATCATTTAAAAAAATGGTTTGATTGGCGGCAGTGGTTCTAGATGCAGTTTTCTTAGGAACAAGGAGGTCTATCATACGATATGATGAATATGATGAATGTCGCGTGTATGTGCGAAAAACCGTGCAATGTACAATCATTTACGCCCTCAAAAAATGCGACACCACCCCCCAGTGGCCAATTTCTTTTAAAATTTCTCACAGACCTTTGAGGCTGTGAGTCAAACAGGCCCACCGAGTTTCGTTCCGATCGGGCTCTGTTAACCTCGTCTAATAGGTGCTCAAACTTCATCGGCCAATGGCATCCATGTTTTTTTGAGATACGCAAATGTCCCCATAGACACTTGTGGCACTTTGGACCAAGACCTAAGCGATTTTCATGTTGATAGGACAAATGGTTGCGTAGTTATAGCCATTTTTATGATTTTTTTCCCTCTTATAGCGCCACCAAGTGGCCAATCTCTGCCATTTTTTTCCTGTTCCTCGGTCATGTTGTAGGCGGTGTGAGTACCATCCCTCCAAGTTTCAAGTCTCTTAGACTTACGGTTTGGCACAATCAGTTTTACGTGGAAACCGTTCATCCGTGACCATTCTAACAGTGACTATAGGGTTTCAGCGCTACACGCTTAAACCCCTAACTATTATGAAACTATTAATTGTAAGTCATTGATTAGAAAAACTACTTAGTTTATTTCATAGTATTCAAAAATATATACAGACAGTATAGATTAGACACACTTGATTACATAATTCACAGTGGTTTATGAGCTGTTTTGAAAGGGTTACTCTTTTTTGCTTATAGATCTTTACTGTTAGTGTTTTCTGCTGACTG
Organism: Cirrhinus mrigala; assembly: GCA_036247105.1. Lineage (NCBI taxonomy): Eukaryota > Metazoa > Chordata > Actinopteri > Cypriniformes > Cyprinidae > Cirrhinus > Cirrhinus mrigala. The sequence goes on from CM070013.1 coordinate 44,075,634, forward strand.
ACAACAAAAAAGCTACACAAAAGAAGTGGCATGAGACAATAATGTCTGGACTTTCATCTATGGGCCACTAAACTTTCCATGAGGTAATAGTTACTGAATATGTTGATTTTGAAGAAAATAGCAATGCTATTATTATTAGGTTTAGTCATCTTGGAAATTTCGGGACAGCATGTAGATTCCGAATGTGTTTTAATTCACATTATTTAAAGGGGATAGTTCACTCAAAAATCTAAATTCTGTCATTTACTCACCCTTATGTCATTCCAAATCTGTATGACTTCCTTTCTTCTGATGAACACAAAAGAACAATTATTTTAAGCATGTTAGTAATCAAACTATTCCAGTACCTATTCACTTCCATTGGATGGGCAAAAACAATGCTGATATACTTTTTTTCAAAATGCCTTCTTTTATGTTTAACAGAAGGAAGGATGTTCTACAGGTTTGGACAACACATGGGTGAGTAAATGATGACAGAATTTCATTTTTAGGTGAACTATCCCTCTAAGTCATCTTCTACATGTCATTCCCTTTTTGTATATGTCACTGTGTACTTTCCTCAAAAAAAGGGCTGTGGCTGTGAATATGCGCTGTAAACAAGTCCTCAAATCAATTCACTCTGCAGATTTTTCACACTTTCATACAATTACAATATTCTAGTTTTTTAGTTACCAAATGATATGTTTTTTCAGTGCCTGATACCAATATTTGAAGAGTAGAGTGACCGGTGGCTAATATGAACAGTGCTATGTGTAACACATTACAAGTAAAGTGAGCTACATATTTGGATGGCTTTTTTTCAAGTAACTAGTAAAGTACTTTTTAATAAGTAAGTGCAGAGAAGTTGTATGCTTACTGCACAAAATCATATTCCTCAAAATGTAAAATGGAAACCTGCAATAATTAAATGTTAAATTCACAAATACTCTTTATGTATTTAATTCCATTTTATTAACCAATGTCTTTACTGTTAACCTTCAGTGATACAATTCAACTATACTAATAAGCGAAAATGACTTTAGACAAAACATTTGTGTTTGTAGTGTTGAACTTTCTTGTTTTAATCAAGAATGACAGCACAGATGAAAAGTTTGTTTAAGCTGCGCCCTCTGCTGTACAGATGTGAATTTACAGTTCCTCCAGCCTGAGGCTTATTAATTTCGCTTTGTGAAAGTTATGTAAGGGCTTTTACAACTTTTTTATATTAAAAACAAACAAGCGAGTGAGAAAAAGTAACTCAAAAGTAACGTAAAGCATTACTTTCCATAGAAATTAACTAACACAGTTACTTTTTTTAGCGAGTTATGCACCCAACACTGAATGTGATGCAGTGCAAATAGAACCGCTGAAGGATGAAGTAGATGGATTCAGTTGTTGCGTTACATATTAATGAAAAAGCCGCTAAGAGTTTCTTGAGAACATGAAACACACAATACTTTAAAGAGAGTTGAGGAATATGGGAACAAGAGACAGACATAAAGAACAAACCGAAACCACAGAAAGCCATAATAAATAAATTATTATAGAACAATATTAGTACTAGGTAGGACATCTAGTGGTGAACATATGAAGCTACAAGTGAAAAGCCACATTATCAAAACTAAATTTCACTTTAAACAGAAAGAGACACGTACAGTATAGATATAGATAGATCAGAGTCTGCTATTAGACTTTTGATAATAATGTTTACAACATCAAACCTGCAGGATTTCCATACCTCATTTTATATAATTTTGTCCATATATTTAGAGCAGAATTTTTTCTTTCTTTCTTTCTTATTAGATTTTAGAATTTTCTAGATTTTTTTTTTTTATCACTGTCAAGACCTGGAAGAGCTGATCATTCTGGTCTTTCTTTGCCCTGTCTCTCTCTTACCAATTTTATTTGTATTTACATTAGGGCTGTCAAATGATTAATCACAATTAATCACATACAAAATAAAAGTTTAAGTTTGCCTAATAAATGTGTGTGCTGTGTGCAATTATTATGTATATATAAATACACACAAATTAATGTATATATTTAAGAGAAATATGTATATTTTTATTTATATATAATATAAATTATATACATGAATATGTTTGTACTTATATATACCTGATAATTACACACAGTACACACACATATATTAGGCAAACTTAAACTTTTATTTTGTGTGCGATTAATCGTGATTAATCGTTTGACAGCCCTAATTTACATGTATTTTCATGAGGTTCAGTCTTTCTGTTCTTCTTCTTTTTCTTTTTATTTATTTCTTTTTTTAAATAATTTTCTTTTCTTGCCTTTTGGTCTTCATTTATATATATATATTCTCTAGGTCATGTGACTTATTGAACCTGTTGTTTGTTGATGAGAAGATGTTTCATGGCTGGATCACTGACATATTTTTCAAACATAAACCTGCTTCTGGATACTGTCCTGCTCTTTTCCCATCTTGTTTTTTTTGAAGTGACCTTTTTCTCTGCCAGTTTATTTTCCAGCTGACTAACAGAGTACAGCAGGCTGATGTTGTTGTTGCATTCAAGCTTCTATAAAACACATTTTTTCTTGTCTTTTCCTTTTCCTTCCTTTTTAGTATGTAAATTTTACTGTCTCCATCCAAACCAGCTTTTTTGCATGAGGTGGAGTTTCATATTCAGTATTTTTATCCTGTTTTTATTCTCCTTTCTCAATTCCTCCACTACTATGATTTCTGCTCTGTCTCTGTCTTGCTTTTCAGGACTTTTATCTTTCTCTCTTTCTTTGTCTCTTCCACTGCCTTGGTATTTTCTGCAGGGCTGACATCCATCCAGGCAAGTTTTTGGTATTATGGTGATGATATTTTGTCAGCATCAACATTTAGGCAACATTTTTATCCAACAAAACAGACCGGGAAGCAGCGAACTGATGTGTGAATTTTGTTGAATATGTAAGTTTAAGTGCAAATTTGAATGTAGATATGTTTAGCTATGAGTTTTGTTATTATTCATTTCAGCCCAAAATATGTTATATATTTGCATTATAAAGATTCAAAATGTGTTGTAACAAAATGTTTCACTATTGTTTAAAAGTTTGGGGTTTGTAAGGTTTTATGTTATTGAAAGAAGTCTTGTGTAAGGCTGCATTTATCTGATTAAAATTACCATAAAAAACAGTAATATTGTGAAATAATATACATTTGAAAATAATTATTTATGATATTTAAACTTGATTTTTTTATGATTCTTTGAAGTTAAAAAAGAACAGCACTTTTGATCAATTTAATGTGTCCTATAAAATGAATTTCTTTCAAAACAAACAAAAAACAGAACCTCTCAGTGTACAATATGTGTAAAGTACAAATAATGTGGAAGAGCTGAAAACAATTCACAGCAAACACCTAAATCTGCCTCAGTATTCAAATGGTATCCAAATGCAACACTGACATTGAGTTTGTTTGTTCAGAAACGTGGCAGAAACAAAGCATAGTGAAAAAAAGAGAGTTTCCAACATTAAAAATGACAACCCCAAATTAATGATGCAATGGGATGAAAGTCATTTGAGCAAACAAATAGTTAGGATGCACATTTTACAATTGCCTAACTCAAAAATGCAACAACAGAAATCTTCTGTAACTGAAGAGTGAAGATTTATTCACAAGTCTTATTTAGACATTTCAAACTTAAAATTGTAATAGCTAAAAAACAGAATACTAATTTTCACTAGTGATCTCAGACGGATCCCACAGAGCACATTGTGTTCTCCTAGTACGGTTCATGAAGTGCCACAAGGTGGCAGCGAATGGCTGTTATTGCCCTGCAGATACTCGGACACACAAATCACACAGTTTCACACACAGACATCCGGCTGACTCTTCTCGGTTCCTTACAAAATCGCAAATATTTGCATAGTAATCTGGGCGCTGAATCAGTGCCTTTAAAGAATGTTTTGGAGAGTTGCCACCTATTTCCCGAATGGATATGCTTGCTCTCTTCTTCAGCTTAATGTTCCTCATATTTATGACAAACCCTGATATATAGTGTTTTTGTTCGTAAGGGGGTTCTCCGAGATGCTGCCGTGACGTATGCGGCTCTGCGCCAATCACAATCCTCAGATCAAACATAACCGACCAGCAGCACTTGTCAGTAAGGAAAAAAAAAAAAAAAAAGACCTACCGCGAAATGCAGGTCCATTTCCCAGCGGCGGTGAAATAAACCGAAAGCGTTTCATATATAGCTTTTTGTGCTCCGTTAAAGGATTGTATCACCATTTCTGCCTCCGGAACATTTTGTTTTCATCTCCCTTCGTGTTTTGTATTATTTCAAGGATGTCGGTGGCGGGGTTTAAGAAGCAGCTGCACAAAGCGAGTCAGGTAAGGAGACGCCCGCGTTGCACTCTTTATGTTATAATACACAAGTTCTGAGGGTCTTAACAGGTGGATGTGGAGAAAGCGCTTGGAGGTTGTTTAGCTGAAGCAGTCTGGTTGGATTCTGTGTTTCTAGAGGCCGGTCAGAGCGGCAGAAATGCTGCAGGACCACTTTACCTTCCATCTGAATATTTGTATCAACTTTGTTACATTTGTATCAGCGCTTTTGTTCATATTTCTCCGCTCACTGTGACGTAACCATGCGTTTTTTTTAAATGTTGCAAATTCTCCCTCAGCTTACTGTTGTGAGGCCTGCGTAAATGAAACTAGCAATTATGTTCATGAATTCACATTAACATTCACATTATTATTATAATCAGCTATAGGGGATGCCCTGGAACTGAAATGTGGAGGTGTTATCACGACTCATGTTGCGTGATGATGTCATTTTTTTTTTTTTTTTTGCTAAGATAGCGGTATTGTTATGGTGTTACGTGTGACCAGGCAGGCAGTAAATGGCAAACCGTTTTGCCATTTATTCCTTAACACTTGATAATGTTTATAATTGTGTTACTAGTTTTAATTACTAGTAGCGTTACTTATTTTAATTTATATGCTTAATGCTTTTAAATTATGAAAACGTAATTTTTGAATGCTCCCTGGAACATTCCATTTTAGAATTTTGCAAACATTATGGGAATGTTACTTTTGAATGTTCTCTGAACATTCTGAAAATAATAACATTTAAAAATAATGTTGGATGAAACATTTCAGAAATAAAATATTCCACTGACCATGTATAAATAGTGTTTTCAGGACGTGTCATCAATCGGCCATATTTGCGGCATTGAACGTAAACAATGCTAGTGAACTGAGCCAAACTCGCATGTTTTGCTTATTACTGCTGCTGAAAATGATCAGTTATTGAAATGTTTTGGGCTGTAATAATCGGTACATTTGGAGTACTATAGACTGCCAAAAGTTATAAAAGATCAAAGCAAGTGAGTGCTAAAAACAGTTTCCAGGGAAAATTTCTTGACAAGATTCAGGTTTGTTCTTATAATTTCTGGTCAGGTAGGTGAAATATTAGGATAATATCTTAATTAATGCTGCTCGTACGTATCTTTACCACCTATTAACTGTAGTTTGTCAAAATATTGCACCCTTTCCTGCTTACTAAGCCCTTCTCTAAATGATTTAGCAACTTCCACACATTTTTTCCATGGTTTAGACAGCAGAAATGAGCAGAACAACATATTCAGTAGTACATTAACCATGCAATCCATGCTGTTGTTCACATCTAAGTATCGCCAATGGCCGCACATACAAGTAACTGACCAAATTGTGATGTAAGTGCAAACCGTCTATAATGTTTTTGTGCTAATGTTTTGAGAACATTATTAAAGACCAGTTAACTAATATAACTAATTTAGAATAAACGTTCTATACTTTGAGAGACGCTTGCCAGGACATTAGCTAAATGAGTTAATTTTATTATTGTGATAATATATTGTGATTGTGAGGTGAAAATGAGCCAAAAAAACATCTGATGCATAGAACCAAGTCCCCGCTCAAAATTTTTCTTTTTTCAATAATCCGTTATCCTTATATGTACACCACAATAGGGAATAAACTACGAGTCACAACTTCAGTTTTATTGCAACTTTAATCATTACCATTACCATTACCAAATAGTGTTTACTTTGTTAGTGGTATTTTCCGACATCATAGGCTAAACACAGTGCGTCATCACTTAATGCTGTAGAGTTAATGAATGATGCCCATCTGTTTTGCCAAAGAAATCGCAGTTTAACACCTGGATGGCCCCCAACAATACGCACATTCAGTCTGTAATTGCTTTACACTTTCACTTCTGTTCATCATTTGCCCGTTCAGAGCTTTACATCCTCTTCTTTGAATAAAGACATTCAGTGGAAGTGGAGGATGTGTTTGTTTGAGAGAACTGTCTGGTTGCTCTTTAACTGATTAATGTTTTGCCACATCTCAGGTAGTAGGTGGTTCTGCATCATTAAACTTAAATGATGTGGCTTCAGATGTGTCCTTCAAATTATAGTGGTCTGATATTTTACTGTAATTCCTGTAATTTACAACTGCAGTCATCAAAAGCTGTAAAATAAGATTTAATGCATAACTCTTCACAATCTGCATAACTATAAGCTAAAATTACATTCATAATTAGCCGTACTTGATCTGCAATATGTATTGTGACAAAAAAAAATTGTGATCAAGGAATCAGATTTGTGTTATATGGCGTTGTATGGGATTTTAAAGTGTTACTATGGTGTGTCTGTGACTTTCTGGTCTCTAGATATGGCTCAGTTCACTAATTTTTGGTTATGAGTTTTTTTTTTTTTTTTTTTCAAGCCACCAGTTTTAGGTATTAGCAAAAAAAAAGGGATATTGTCCCAAATAAGTGTCAACAGATTATCGGTGCCGATATTAAGCATTCTTATGATTATCGCTATCTGTCATTTCCAAAACCATTTTGCCACTAAAATAATTTAAAACCAATTAAAGAGAGTTTTTGTCAGAGCCCTTGTTTTTCTTAATTTTGACATTAATTTTCATTTTTACACCAGACATGTATATTGGTTATCGGTCTACTTGATCTGTATTAATTGCCGTTGATCCTGAAAAACACACATCAGTCAATATAAAAATCCACCACAGTATTTTTGTTTTTCTTTCTAATACAAATATAAAAATAACTTGAAATGCAAAATAAAGATAGTTAAAGATATGGTTTCACAGACAGGGCTTAGACTAAACCAGGATTAGGCCAACTTTAGTTCAACATTAAAGGATAGGACATTCAACACAGGTATTACATTACATTAAAGTAATTTTTATAGTCATGCCTTAGTAAAAACATTACTGCTGTGCATCTTGAGACAAAAAAGGGCACTGACATATTTCAAGATCAATCAGTGCAAGTTTCTTTCAGATGAACTACATTTTAGTCTGGGACTAGGCTTAAGCCTTGTCTGTGAAACCAGAGGATAGTCTTGTTTTCTGAGAAATTAAACAACATTAAGTAAGTTTATGATTAAAACAAGAACAAATATGTGCCAATGAGGTATGAAAATGATTATTTCCTTGACTTGCTCTTAAAATAGTCTTAAACTCTTAAATTGACCTTCACAAAACCTGCAGAAGTATAAAGTATGTTGTTGTATCCACAGTCTGGATAATAGTCATTCCAGTCATATGAGCAAAACTGAAAATGCATTTTCTTACATATCTAGCCTCACCAAAGCTTATCTCTTAGTTTGGGTGTTGTTTTTCATTTTATTGTTTTGGAGCCCCACGCTGTGCCCACTAGAAGGTCTGCAGTTAATTTTTAAAAATATTATGATGGTGCGGTGTTTTGGTGAACTTACAGTGGATATTTTCCATTGTCTAAATGGCTCAACAATAATGTTTTTTTCTTTTTTTTTTTGAGCCCTGCTACAGTAGTTCAGAAGTTTACTTGCCCTAGTGATATTTCCATTGACAATATGATTTTTTCTTTTTGCTCTTTTTACAACTTGATTTCATTTAAAGTGACATAAATAAAGTGTATTTTAAATAAACATTAGAAGTAACACCAGTCAGAGCTGTTTTATTTTACAGAGTCAAGTCACATTGAGATCACATGACTGTGAGCTAAATACTCACTTTAAAACAGAAACCCTTCTATAATTGGACACTTTCACTAGTTAAATAAATCATGCTTGACCATAAATAGTACATTTCTACAAAGGCATCAGTAGCCTTTGCATTTACATTGCTGTTGTTTATGTACACTTTTAAATTTAAATGGTGCATTTAGACAGACTTTTTTTTAATGCAATGAAGCAGTTGTACTGCATGCATGAATGCATGAGTACAAACAGCTGATAAGGGCATCACAATGTAATCCAGCAGTCTGTGAAAAGAAAAAACTGCAGGTTTCATTTTTAGGAGAACTATTTCTTTAACACAGAACTCTCGCAGTGTAAACAACTGTTGATACAGATAAATCATCTTTTTTTCTGGTTTATACCAGCACTTAGTGTTTGCACACTTGCTGCTCATGTACATGGCCACTGTAATGAAGCCCTGTGTTACAGGAAGCCTACAGTCTTAGAAGATCAGTAATGCTGGTTGTGCACACATTATTGAATATGGATGGAAGCAGCACATTTCATCCACCTACAGGTTTATTGATAGTGGAAATGCAAGGGAATCCAAATGCATGAAAATAAATTCAGAAATTCAGCATAGACGCTGCTCAGTGTCAACCTGTTATTTTGGAGGCATAAGCCAGCACTTAAATTATGAATATAAATGGTGTTGAAAGTCATATTTTAATATAATATTTTGTTTAATATCACCCAGTTTGTGATCCCTGCATGCATAGGAATCCAAACTGCTTTGATTGGCTTTTAAATGTCAATGTTTCTAATACAAAGTTCACTAGCTGTCATTATATGACGTCACTGTTCAAACATATTTGTATAGCTGATAAGAGCTGGGCAGGCAAGAGCTTGTTTATAATCTTGTCCTATTTTCCCAAAGGCTCTATTCTCACTGTTTTCAACAAATCACTGTGTGAATTAAATGTGTCTGGTGTCTGTGGCTCTTTCAAGATGGAGATTATGCAGGAAAGATCAACTGACCTATCAAGAGTGAATACAGGAAGCAGCACACCAGGATCAGAGTAACTTAGTAACCAGATGTCAACATGGATCAGGGATAGGCGTGTGTGATAGTATAAGTTATATGTGAACCTGGTGAAATGATTCATTGCTGTTGTACACACAAGTCACTGTAAGTGCGAAGAGTTTTCCTTTTTTATGGATTCAGGAAACTCTTCTTATTTACATATGCTTGTTGTCTGTATTCTCTAGGTTGTATATCAGTGTAATATAAGTTGTGTTTAGCAGGAGCATCTGTACCACTAACAGCTCAATTGTTTGGTGTTTTTATGGATACCAGTCTTTACGATTATGACTGCAGACACAAAACATGGCAAGACTTTATCAGTGAAGAACAATAGTGGAAAACTGATAGCGAATGTCAAACACTGAATCCAAACAATAGAACTACTGCAGTAAATAGTCAGCGTTTCCACAAAAGAAGCTCATAAAGCCAACATCGACGAGCTGCATTTGCTAAAACTTTAATTACAGACACCAAAGCTAAAATGCAAAAAAGATGGTGGCATGATCATAAAACCTGGACAGTTGGAAACCTCTATGGATATTTTTGGAGAGAAGTGTGAAAAGCAAATATCCTCCTCCAACATCTCTGAAGCAACTGGAAGATGTTTTGATAGACAACAGTCCATTTAGATGTTGCATGAATCTATTTAAATAAGGTTAGAAACTGTCCAACCCTTACCTATATAGTCAAAAATAAATATACTAAAATGTATTTGAAATGCATTTATTTTATGCTAAGTTTACTACAATTACATTTACATATTTATGTACTTAATAAAATACCTTGCAACCACTTTTAGCATACTAAACTGGTATACTTAAAGTGTTAATTTTGTACTTAACGCACTTTAATTTTGTGGAAGAAGTGCTGAAGTACAACTAAAGATATACTTTACTATATTTGACTACTAAAGTGGATCTATTGTTTCAGGTACACTTTAGATATTTTGCATTTAAACACTTATATTATTCAAAGATCATACAGTCCTCATCAATAGTGACATTAAAACACATTTTAGGCTTAATATTAAGAAATGTGCATTGTGCACAAGTAGTACTCCAAATAAAGTTTAATTATTTTTAAATCAGGAAGTCTCAAGCAATATGTGAGTGAATATGTTAATAGATTTAAACTATACTTAGTATAAAATAAATATATTTTAAATATATAACTTTTTTTAACTAGGGTTGTTTTGGCTCCTTATATTATGCACAATACTTTCTATAACTGTTTTCTTTAAGGTTCATTTCTCAATTTGGAACAGAGACAGATTTTATAGGCTTTCACACATGAATAAGTCAGAAAATCTAGTGGTTGCTTCTTTATGCTTTTATATTTATGTATTTTGCAGATACTTTTATCCAGAGCAATTGCAAGGTAAATCTTTATCTGTTCATGCATTTCTTTGAATTAAACCCATAACAATGGCGTTCCTACTGCCTGAAGCCCTAAATATAGTTTTTTCCTCCAAAATAAACTCCATTTGATAGCGTGCATGAACACAGTTGCTTGTCAAATGATTCATCTTTGTCATCCTTGAAGTAAACTTAATTGCTTAATGGTGTGTAAAAGCCTTTTCATTATTCGACAGGCCTTTACAAAAAATGAATATAAATATATTTGAAACATTATTTTTAAAAACAGTTTTTTAGGTTCTATTAAAAATCTTTATTTGGCATTGAAAACTGTTAAGACCATTAAGATTGTAGCTGTATGTTTCTGCAGTTATTTGTCTTCAGGCATAAGTGCAAAAAAACGAACATACAAAAATGGTTTCAGTATCACTCTAGATATGCTTTGTTGTCTTGAATTTGGTAATTTTTCTCTTTATGTAGCAGCAGAGAACCAAACTGCAAATTACACAAAGTAGTGTTAAAGTAAAATGTATTTTCAGTGCAAATTAAATTCAGAAACCAACTGTGAAATCAGGGCCTGATTGCAGGGAACACACAGTCCTCTGGCTGGCAGAGAATGTGATTCATGCAAAAACAGCAGTTCCTCTTCACAGAAATGAGACTAACTGGCAGATGTTTACACAAGACTTCAGCTCACTTACTGCCGCATTTATTATTGATTATGTGCTATCGATCCAAGCACCCACTCCTGGAGAGGCGCATCACTGTGACGAGGCTGATCTCTGTTTATTACTCACATTAGCGAGTGCTCCCACGGTCAGCTGGCACAGTAATGGTTTTACTGCAGATGGTTGAGAGCAGACGCTACTAGAGTTATTCTAGCTCACACTGGAATGTAAACCACTTATATGGGCCACAGTCTGTTTTCTGCTCTGTCCTCAGCTCTTCTGTCTGATATCATCGTGAGCATATGACATTTTTAAAACTCTGTATGGACTGTATGGCTTGCATATTAGGATTAGTGTGTTTCAAATGTTTTTTAAAAGTATTTTCAAAGTGATTGATGGGTTTTCTAAGTAAGCATTCTTTGTTTTTCAGATGTTATCTTCCACAAACTGCTGCGGAACACTCGTCTCTATAGACTTTTTCCTTTTTTTAAACCTTCATGTTGTTCCAAGTCGGTTTCTTTATTATGACTTTTATGATGATACTGACTATAATTATGCCAATTTTCTCACAAAAAAGTGTCTTATGGCTTCACATGACTTGGAATATAGAACTCAACTACTATCTTATGGTGCTTTTCTACCCTTTGTGAAGCTTAAAAATGTCAGTCAAGTTCTGTTAAGTAAAAGGGTCATCGGATGCCCATTGTCAACAAGTTGATATTCTTTAGGGTCGATTCTTTAGGGTCTTAATGAAGTCTATAACATACTTTGGTTAAAATTTCTCAATGGTAGTGTAAAACAACACCCTTTTTATCATGTCAAAAACAGCTCTGTTCACAGCAAGCCATTTTGGTCCATGTCCCTTTAAATGCTAATGAGTAGGGGTGTGACGGGACACTTATCCCACGAGATGAGACGAGACACGAGACTGGGTTCAAAAACAAAAAAAAACAAAAACAAACAAACAAAATATATATATATATATATACAGGGGTTGGACAATGAAACTGAAACACCTGGTTTTAGATCACAATTAGTATGATATTGGGCCTCCTTTTGCAGCTAATACAACATCATTTCATCGTGGGAGTGACAAATACAAGTCCTGCAAAGCAGCCAGAGGGATTTTGAGCCATTTTCCTCTTGCAGAACAGTGGCCAGGTCACTATGTGATGCTGATGTGGGAAAACGTTTCCTGACTCGCTCCTCCAAAACACCCCAAAGTGGCTCAATAATATTCAGATCTGGTGACTATGCAGGCCATGGGAGATGTTCAACTTAATTTTCATGTTCATTAAACCAGTCTGTCACCAGTCTTGCTGTGTGTATTGGTGCATTATTATCCTGATACAGAGCACTACCTTCAAGGTACAATGTTTGAACCATTGGGTGCACATAATGAAACTTTACACTCTGCTCTAACTGGTGTAATGTACAATAAGTGAAGATTGGGCACCAGACAGCGCAAATATAGCCATGAAACCTCCAATACTATATTGGCGAGTGTTTCAGTTTCATTGTCCAACCCCTGTATTATATATGATATATATTATATATATATATATATATATATATATTATATATATATATATATATATATATATATATATAATAACAAAATGGAAAAAAAAAATGAAGGAGTCAGTGTCTCAATTAATAAAGACTTGTTTCACTATTGGAATCTTCTGCATGATTAATGATAAATACTTTTTTAAACATGCAGTTGTCGCCACCTCCTGGCGGAAGTGGATAAGTGTTACAAAGTGTTACACGTGTTAAGATACTTTCGTTTTGATCGCTACTGTAGACAATACGTGTTTATACCCAAACTATAAACTTTTAGCCCAGTACTTCTGTAACAGAAATAATGTTGTGGTTGAATTTTATTGTCTTTTCACATCGTAAGCGTCAGTGGAGTGTGAGCAGCGTGATGTGAAACAGTCGTAATAGACACCGCTGAATCATTGTTATTTAGGAATAAGATTGCGTGGGTGTTTGAATAAAGCAATTTTTTAATGATTAATCATGCAGCTCTAATGTAAACACTGCAAAATGTGTTTTTTGCGAGGATATTGTCACGTTTTTGCGAGACCAGTCAGATCTCGTGAGACATATCGGATCATATCAGTGCCACGAGATCTCGTGACATCCCTACTAATGAGCTCTGCTCACCCCGCCCCACTCTTCTGAGTGTTTCTCTGAGAGAGTGTAAACTTTAGTCACGTTTAGCAGTGGAACTTGCTAACTAGCACTCTTGTCTTCCCCTGCTCCGGCATTGAAACAATGGTGGACTGTTTACAGCTCACTCAGGGCGGGTCTAAGGTAAAACGTCCATGTCAATCAACAATTGTGGGAGGGGCCTGTGCAGAACTACGTCACTCTGCCAAAAATCTCAGAACAGCCTGAGCTGAGAAAGGTATTATTATTATTATTATTATTATTATTATTATTATTATTATTATTATTATTATTATTATTATTATTATTATTGGGGATTAAAAAAAAAGCACTGGGTGAATTTTTATGATTATAGGGTGGATGTGTACACACACTGCCAACACACATTTATGTTCAAACACGGTGAATTTTGCATCCGATGACCCCTTTAAGTAATAATTCTTCGATTTTTGGCATATTCATTGGGGCTTCCACCATGCAAATATTGTTGTGATGGCAGTCGATATTTTGTGAAGTTATGTATATGCAACAGCTTTTCCAGAGTGTTTGATTGTGCTATTATTTTGTTTAAAACCTTGTTTTGGCACAGTGATTACATGTTAGGATAGAAGTCTCCTCCCTGATCACAATCTAACACAGTCACTGTGAAAATAAAGCAGGATGTTCCCAGCCATGGGAGAGCGTTTCTTCTCTTCCCCTGCTTTCTCATTCAGGAAGTTCTGATTGGACAGAGCAGTAATATTAATTCTTTATGCAAAACACATCTATCTATCTATCTATCTATCTCTGTCTTTCTGTCTGTTTATCTGTCTGTCTAGATGGATACATATTAATGGTCAAGGACCGATTGAATTGCAGTATACTATATTATTTGATAAATATACAATTTAAGATGTTACACTGTACACTGTGTCTTGGACACCATGGTGATGTTAAAAGGGAGTTTCACATCAAGCACCCTGATGTAACCAGTGTTACTTCATTTTCTCAAATGGCAGTTAAATGAACTTTCCCACCACAGGGGAAGAGGCCCTCTCAGCGTTTCACTCTGCCAGGCTGTTTAAGTGACTTTTAACTGGGATGATAAAAGCTCGTCCTTTCCTGAGGTGCTGCGCCTGATGGATGGGGTCATTTCAAGTTTTTGGCTTTCCATCTCGTAGGCCTGGAAGAAAGAAATGTCCTGGCATCAGATACGAAGGCTAAGAGAGTAAAACAAAACAGGCTTTCCTCAAACAGGGCAGAATTTTCTCATGTTCAGCATAGGTCTGGGCAATTTTTCAGATTTTTATTGATTAATTCGAATTTAATGTTTTGCCATGATTGTATTTTTTAGAAATCAAGGAATCGTGATTTGGAGTAGAAATATTACCAAACGTTAGAATTAGACACTTTAATAATATGCCAGTGATAACAGTAAAAAGAAAAGAACGATCCAACGGCATGTTGGCGCACGTGATTAAGCGCTCACGTGTGACGCGCTCATATCGCTAGATGCGATGCGGGCAGAGGAATAGGAAAAACATACAACGAGATGCCGTTTCATGCATGAGATGCTGCAAGAGACATGAGTGCAACAGTCAAACGTGTCCATGTTGACATACAAAAAACAATAGAAAAGCAGCGCAATCTAATAAAAACCTGTTAAGAACTACTACTCTATGTCTGATATTGCATGTTTGCATTATGGTGACAGGTTCAAAAGCTGCTGTTCATTGTTTTTACACAACATTTATAGTTAATGATAATCTACTGGTGTTATACCTTCAAGGAACACTCCACTTTTTTTTTAAATGGGTTCATTTTCCAACTCCCCTAGAGTTATACAGATGTGTTTTACTGTTTTTGAGTCCATTCAGCTAATCGCTGGGTCTGGCGGTAGCACTTTTAGCATAGCTTTTCGTTATTAGAGTCTTTTTTTTTCCCACATGTGCGTTTTTGTCATGAGGAGATGCAACTTTCCTGAGTGTTTTATTGTGCTGATAGCATGCAGTATTTAAGCATAACAATCAGCATGATTGCAACCCCCTCTCTGAGGTGTTTTGTCTCTGTAAAGCACTGCTTGTGTACAAATCCACCACCGCAATGTTCCTGTAATTATGTAACATCCTCAGGTTTATGTATGAGGTGTTTTGGAGAGATTAAAAGACTGTTTTGCTTTGCGGTGTGTTGTTCGCTCCCAGGTGTCTGCCAGAACACTGCAGTAAATGCTGTGCTTGAGTAAATAGTTACAGTAGGAAAAAAGGTCTGACAAGTTTGATCCTGTGAACTCGATGTTTTACATTAGCAATATTTTTAATGTTACCACAAGCTTGTTAGTCTAAACAATTGGGTTACATTGAAGTACATCATCCTGAATATGCCACTCAGCATTGCAAACTTTCTCATGAAAGCTTTGAACGTTTTGTGCATTAAGAGGTTATACTACTTTCACAACTTTGGTAGGGCTGTGACGGTCTCAATGACAACCGCACCACCGCGGTCGTCGGTTGCCACCGGCAGTACTGCACGTGACGTCACACAATCTATAACAAACATAAAATACAGTGTTTCTGCAACAATTACTCTGCCGTGGCCGTTTTTAGTGTCCCCGCCGGCAGCAGCAGCGAGCGCAAGTGCCTTCGCAGCTGCTGGAAGAGATCCGCGTTCAAACGCACACAATAGGCTAAAGCTTGCAAAGCTCCGGGAAAACTAATTACCATGAATGTGTCGGGAGGAATTAAGGAGATACTCGAATGAATAATTAATAAACTAGTGTTTTCTGAGCCAGTGTCGCAAAGATGACGATCCTGACTCGCCATCTGCTCATTGGACGCGCCTTTAGAGAGAAATGCATCTCTACGGATTCTATAATGAAAGAGTTTTTGTTTTCGGTTTGAATTTTTTAGTTTTAAAGTAGTAAAGTAATAATTTAAAGATTTCTATAGATATATTTATCCTGTAAGGCAAGTATTCGCTGAGTTTCATTTCATTTTTGTGCAGCGCTCCTGTTTAACACCGAGACATCAGAAAGCGCATCTTGTTTGTTTTCTTTATTTTTACAAAAGCACAACATTTTGTTGATATTGTGAGTGCATGCAAATAAAATTAGACCCTTTACAGTTCCGGAAGATATATTACGTTTACCTTTATGAGCAAAGATTATGACGTATTTTAATTTTTTTGCAAGTGATTACGCTGGAGCCTCCATGTCCTGCAAAGCGCATTTAGCTTCCACTCTCCAACAAACGATTGTATGCGCAAAATAGCGTGCATTTATCTAAGTTAAACGTTTAAAATAACATTGTGATATGCTTGAAGATTTTATTTTAGGCAAGAATAATTGATGATTTGAGAAGGCAAAATTGATCAAACATAGGCTGTGATCAACTCACTGCCTGCCTCTGGCCGCTTGGTCGTTACTTTAAAAAAGCAAAAACCTTAATTTAACAAACAAAGAGTGTCCCAAACATATTTCTAAATTAACTTTACAAAGAAACGAAAAGAAATATAAGTACATTCCTTTTGAAAACAGCTATTTTAATGGATGCAATGTAATGGGAAAAGACTCGGGCTCCAGTCGGACTCGGCCGGTAATTTTGATCAGCCGTCGGACAAGGGTTGGGTTGTTTGTTTAATACCGTTTTTATTTTGGCTACTTTCTTATTTAACTGTAGAATTTCTTTGATATTAACTTTAGTGTTTTGTAGGCTGACGGTAGTTTTTTTCCATTACCACCAAGGTGGAAAAAATCTGCCACCATCACAGTCCTAGGTAGGATTTTTACTTTGAAAGAAATTAATATTTTTATGCAGCAAGGACACATTAAATTGCTCAAAAGTGACAGTAAAGACATGTACGTTGTCTTTGAGTGTAACATAATCAAAGAATCCAGGAAAAAATGCATCATAGTTTCCACAAACATATTAAAGCGGCACAACTGTTTTCAACACTGCTAATAATCAGAAATGTTTCTTGAGCAGCAAATCAGCATATTAGAATGATTTCTGAAGGATCATGTGACACTGAAGACTAGAGTAATGATGCTGAAAATTCAGCTTTGCATCACAGGAATAAATGACATTTTAAAATATATTCGCATAGAAAACAGCTATTTTAAATTTTACTGCATTTTTGATCAAAGAAATGCAGCCTTGGTGAGCATAACAGACTTCTTTCGTTTTGCACATCCCTAGTTTTTGCTGCATGTTGATTTCAGTGTGAAATGTTTTCAAGTTGAGCAAAATTCAAGTCACGCAAGTCTGTTTTCATGATCAATCATATCTGGTACTCGTGGGCGTCCCTGCTAGTTGGCATGTTATTGTGGACCGGGTGACATTTAGGAGCCTGTGTAAAGCGTTCCTGTTTTTGTGACCTTTTATGGAAACTGCATTGATGAATCAGTTCTTGAAAAGCTAGCATAGGAAAACAATCCCACCCATGAAAAAAAACACACACCATTGTTGTTGTTATTTTTATTGTTTTGTTTGTTTTTGCCTAGAAAGGAAAGGGACTCATCGGTCAGAGCAGTTCCATTGATCATGCCGCATTGTCTTTATTCTCTGGGGAGGAAGAAGGTCAGAGCGCTCGTGCTGTGAAACTCTTTCACAAACCGCTGTATTTTTACTCCGGTACCCTGCAGGAAATTACACTTCTGAGAGAACATGGAGTCTGTAACTGTCTTTTCTCAGTTGTTTGATGTACGGACCTGCATGTCTATTGAAATGTTTTCTTCATTCAGCTACAATGCCTTGGATTTGTTTCTTTTAATGATGTAAGCCTACTTAGTCTTTTTCTTACTAAGCACAATTCTTCATCTTCTTAGCCAAAACTTAGTATCTCCTCCTAGAGCTTTAAAGTTACAAACACCAAACTCGGGTCAGACCTTCAGACTGGTCTCCCAGGCTGGTTTTAAAGTGGTTTTGGACACTTTTTAACTGGTCAGACTGGTCTTAGCTGGCTAAGCTGGGAGACCTGTTAAAAGACCAGCCAAGGTTAAACAAGCTATTTCCATCTTAAAATAGTAGCTAAGACTATTAAACCAGCCTAGGCTGGTTTTAGCTGGTTTTTAGCTGTTTTTTTTACTGAATCAACTGGTTTTAGCTGGTTTAAGTTATGCTAATCATGCTAGCAACATGTTACTCATGCTAACAACATGCTAGTAACTTGCTAATCATGCTAACAACATGCTAGTAACATGCAAATCATGCTAGACCCCGGCTAGCAACATGTTAATAACTTGTTAATCATGTTAGCAATTCTAGTAACTTGCTAATCATGCTAACAACATGCTAGTAACATGCTTATCATGCTAGACACAGGCTAGCAACATGCTAGTAACATGCTAATCATGCTAGAAACATGTTAGCAACAAGCTAGTAACATGTTAAAAACATGTTAGAAACATGCTTGTAATATTAATCATGATAACATGTTAGTAACATGCTAATCATGTTAGACACAGGCTAGCATCATGTTAATCATGCTAGAAACATGTTAGCAACAAGCTAGTAGCATGTTAAAAATGTGAGAAATATGCTAATAACATGATAATCATGTTAGAAATATGCTAGTAACATGTTAATCATGATAACATGTTAGTAACATGCTAATCATGTTAGACACAGGCTAGCAACATGCTAATTATGTTATAAACATTAGCAACATGCTAGTAACATGCTAATCATGTTAAAAACATGTTAAAACATGTTAGAAACATGTTAGTAACATGCTAATCATGTTAGAAACATGTTAGTAACATGCTAATCATGTTAAAACATGTTAGCAACATACTAGTAACATGTTAATCATGTTAGAAACATGTTAGTAACTAGCTAATCATGCTAACAACATGCCAGTGGCTTGCTAATCATGTTAGAATCATGCTATTAACTTGTTAATCATGCTAACAACATGCTAGTGACATGGTAATCATGTTAACAACATGTTAAATCATGTTAGCAATGTGCTAAATCATGTTCATGTTCATAAATCATGAAAACTGCTTCGAACTTTCAGGCTAGGCTTTCTCAAGCCAACTCAAAGTTTGTTCTCAAACTTTATCTAGTTGCAGGTCACCCTTTTATTTTTATTTATTTATTTATTTATTTATTTTTTACAGAGTATTTACATGATATTTTTGGAATTATTTTTTATTTATTATTTTATTTTAATTTTAAAGTTAAAAATTCATTTTTGTATATGGTTTATTTTTTGTCTGTGTTTTTTTTTTCGTTTTCATTTTTTCTTTCATTTAATTTTAGTAATTTTAGTACTTATTTACAACTTATTTTAATTAGTTGCAAGTCACCAATGCTCAAGTTTAAGTTTTAATCTAATATTTGTATTTTATTTTATTTCAGATTTATTTCAATTAACAAAAAATATTTTTGATAGTTTTAATTTAAGTTAATGAGCAACAATAATGGAAAAAACTAATATTAAATACTGAATATTCACTCAGAAATGTTACATTGCAGAAATTCATATTCATTAATTCAACAAAAAATCTATTTACTTTCTTACACATTCCTGGTGTTATTCTGAGCAATTCAGTAGTGCACATTATTCTAAAGGAAATATTTGTTTGTCTTTCGTCAAAATGTATTAATCTTATATCTTTTTTTTTTAACTAAATATCCTATTTCACTTAATATTGGATTACAAGTGTCATTTGACGTTCATTCTAAGATGTGACTCCAGGCAGCGTGTTATTGGTAAATGAGTCAGAAATGATGTTTTCCTCGAGAGGAGAGTCACACCACATCGACGTCAAGTTGATTTCACACTCTCTGCTCGTCTCTCATCATGTGCAGCGATAATAAAGCACTACTGGATCCGTAATGGATTTGCGGTTTCCTGCTGCCTTCAGTGACGGTTATTATCACAGACACAGCTGTGTTCAGTCATCATTATCACCACTAGACTTCCACAAGCCTGTTGTTTCTATTGTATCTGTAATGGATTGTAGTGAAACTCAGCCTCAGGTTACAAAGCCCACTTCATTCCTTTACTGACAAATGTCAACGTGGAATTAAAGGAATATTGCAGGTTATTTTCTGCTTTTGGTCTGCGGACCATATATTGTACACATTATTAGCGCAATGTTGTAAACACACCTGTCTTTTGTTTATACAAACTGATGCACAATTCAAAATTATTGTCTGTGAGGTAAATATCAGAAGCAGTAAATAGACATTAAGTTGTAAATAAGCTTTCAGTACATATTATTTAATGTAATCAGCATTTACAAATGGTTACATGACCAGAGAGACATATTAGAAACATGGAACATTAGCAAATGGTGCGATAGCAATTTATTTTAAAATTTCTGTAAGCATTTCAGCTTATCAGTCAAATTAACATTTCAACCTTAAATTCTAGATGCATTTCCCAAATTCAGAAATCTAGAAATAGTATGGTACTGTTTTAAAAAGGAGCTGGACTGGACTGACAGTCAGTTTTAATCCATCTTGTGTTGACAGTTTATGTAATACATATTTGACATGACAGTACATGTTGATATATTACAGAAGGAACAACTCATGAGAAAACAGAAACAGGCTGCACTAAAATGTATGCATTTAACAGATGAATCCAAATGTATTTATTTATATGTTTGTTGTTTAATTTTTATTGATTGATTGATTGATTGATTGCAGTCCTATGTTGTTTTATTATGGTACCTTGCAAATGATTGTCAGTCAGTCACACTAAAGTATATTGTATTTAATTATCATTTTAAAATAGTGTTGTGACTAGGGATGTGACGACATCCGATATGTCTCGCGAGAACGTCACAGTGTCGCAAAACATTTTGCAGTGTTTACATTAGAGCTGCATGATTAATCGTTAAAAGATCGCTATCTCTATTCGAACACCAACGCAATCTTATTCCTAAATGACAAGGATTCAGCGTTGTCTACTACGACTGTTTCACATCGCGCTACTCACACTCCACTGACGCTTACGATGTAAAACAGTGTTAAAGACATTAAAATTTGCATTCATGCTGCTGCTGATTCAAGAAGAGCAGCACAAACAGTCTTTTCAACCACGTAATGATCATTATTTCTGTGTTACATACATTTAAATAACAGAAGTACTGGGCTAAAAGTTTATAGTTTGAGTATAAAAATACTTTTTACAGTCTATGGTATAAACGCATATTGTCTACAGTAGCGATCAAAACGAAGGTATCAACACTTGTATGTATTGTAACGCTTATCCACTTCCGCCAGGAGGTGGCGACAACTGCACTCTTAAAAAAGTATTTATCATTGAATCATTCATTCAGGAGATTCCAATAGTGAAACAAGTTTTATTTTTTACAGTTTTGTTCCAATATATATTTTAAGTTTTTAATGAACATTTTATCAGAAGCACTAGTAAATTACATTATTTTATTTAGATTAATCTTTTTAGAGAATCGCAATCTTTTTTTTTTTTTTTTAATTGTGATTTTCAATTTATCCAGAATCATGCAGCTTTAGTTTACGTGTTTATTACTGCATATAATTCATTAAAATAGAAGTTCATAAAGTACAAGTTCATATCAAAATGCACATGCATTTTGTGTTTTTCAGTTGAAAAAAATACTACTTTTCCCTATACATTTCATAATTTAGGATTTAAAAAAAAAAAAAATTAAAAACCTCATCTCGTCTCGTTCTCGTGAACCCAGTCTCGTGTCTCGTCTCATCTCATGGGATAAGTGTCTCGTCACACCCCTAGTTGTGACTGTTAAAATTCTGTCTGCTCTTAAAGGAGACCTATTATGCCTCTTTTTTACAATGAAGTTTCAGCTCAAAATACCCCACAGATCATTTATTATATCGTTTTGAAAATGCTTCATTCGAATGGAAACAGAAACACACTTTTTTTTTTTCATGCATGTCTCTTTAAATGCAAATGAGCTGCTGCTCCCTCCGTTGATTATTCTGACGATTAATAGGATTTTTTTGCAATCGAATGCTCAAATAGCATTGAGGAATACTTGTCCTACTTGTAGCCCTACTTGTGAAATATGGTTTTCTGAGCGCACATATCCGAAGCACACGCACAGAAAGCAGCTGTCACACGGCATGTGAGTAATAAACTCAGTACTTCTCTTTCATGTCTTATTGCGCTTAAACTGTCAAATGCACACAAGTTAAAAACACACATCAGCTACAGAAACAGTCCGTTATGTCTGTGAAGGTAAACAGCTGGGAAAGAAATCACATGTTTATATTAGATCTGTGTGGCAGCAATGTAAAATATACAGTAAATAAATCAATAAATCCACTGCTCTTGTCTCTTCCAAGGCTGGGCCTCTAAATAGTGGTCTGTGCTCATCTGTGCAGCCAATGACGGAACAGTTAGCAAGCTTTCCTCGAACTTTCGCCATGGCATTAAAAATGGTACATCGTTGTCGCTTGCAAAATCAGAATGGCGATGCCATGGGTGGGAATGTGCAGATTAAGGGGCAGTAATATTATAATAAAATCGCTTTCCTATGTCACCGGGGGAGTGAAATCTAAGTGGCTTGTTTTTCACAAATTTGCAGAGAAAGGCTTACCAAAACCAATTTTTTCCAAGTTTTCTGGGTTGGTAGATGCACCGGGGACCCGATTATAGCACTTCAACACAGAAAAAGTGAGATTTTCAAGATATGTCCCATATAATTGGATTTTGAAACCTGTAAGTCAGCCAAAATATTCAGGAAAAGTCATTTTTGAAAAGTAGTGCCAATGATGTTGTGTTGGAGGATTGAACAGACAACATTTCATACGTTTTGTGGATGATTAAGCCAAGAATGTGTTTAAAAAATGTAAGGTCATTTTTGATTTCAGGCTGACTTTAATCATACATTGCGACCTTTTTTTTATTTATTTATTTATTTTTTTTTATCATCTAATTCATATAGTAGTGTCCTGCAGCTTCAAGGTTTCTCAAATATTGTCATTGAGCAGTGTAAGTCACAAGCAGTACTACCATATGAGGCTAATTTCTTTTGTGTGTAATGGCTAAATTTAGCCTGACCTAGTTGGTTGCTAGTGAGTGGAGTTCGAGGAAGCCACGGAGAGTGACGTGATCATGGGTATCTTGGGTAAGAACCTCATTTCAGGGAGTCACCAGCTGTAAAGTTATTTAGTACCAAATACTGGCAGGCCTCTAGATATTTTCCATGCTTAATTTTCTAAAGTATGTGATCTTAAACCACATCATTCCCATGAAGTTTATGAAATGTCTACTTTCACTACAGATAGAGGTTTCTTTAGAGAATCTTTTCAGGTATTTTAGAAATCCACTTTGATTAAAAAGAGAAAAAAATACACTTGTCAATTCTTGGGTTATTTTAAATTTTATTTAATATACATATATTTTGTTATTTTTTTATGTAATATTTAAAATTCTATCTGTATCTTTATGATAATAACTAAATAATTAAAATTTAATATTTAATATAAAATTAAATTAAATTAAAATACAGTAGGGCTGCACAATTAATCAAATTTCCAATCGTGATTACAATCACAGATGCCATAATTATTTAATCGTTCAAAGGGACAATTACAATAAAAAAACAATCCACTTACATTATTCTGCTTTCTTAAGGTGTGTGTGTGTGTGTGTGTGTGTGTGTGAGAGAGAGAGAGAGAGAGTGAGAGTGAGAGTATTTTTCCTACAGGTTTTTTTTCTCACTGTTTTAATTTAATTTTTTTTAACTTTTTTCTGTTTAAAGAAGAAACTATATATATATATATATATATATATATATATATATATATATATATATATATATATATATATATATATATATATATATATATATATATATATAATTGTGGCATGCAGTGGCTTCAAACAATGGTAAAAAGCTGTTAAAAACATAATTCAGTGTAAATTGCGATAATCATAATTAATAATCGCAGTTACAATTTAAGGGAATAATCAAAAATTATGACTTTTGTCATAATTGTGCAGCCCTAAAATACAGTAAAACTAATTTTGTAGAATGTTATTAATTTTTTTTTCTATTTTTTATATATATATATTATATATATATATATATATATATATATATATATATATATATATATATATATATATATAATATATATATATATATATATATATATATATATATATATATATATATATAATATATTCCTGTGATGGCAAAAAAAAATCATTATTTTTTATTTTTTATTTTTTTTTAACTAATTTTGTCTGTTTTGTCAGGTAAAACTGAAGTATGATGTGCAGCACATTAAAATACAGAGTATCACTCAAACTAAACATTTAGAATTTTTTTTCTTGATGTCTGACATTATTATTAATAATTTTCTTTTTAGAACCAAATGTCCTGGGTTCTCTCTCTCGACTCTGTCATGCTCTTTGATGTTTGTTTTGTTTCATCCTGCACTCTTTAGATGTGTGTAATGGCCTTACATGAACACAGCAGTAGTGCTGCCTGAAAAAACATCAGGTGCGTTATCTGTTCAGTATCCGCTCGCTGTTGTGAGACGGCCGCCCAGCGTCGGCGACACAGTTCAGAGGGTCAGGTCAAATCTGTTGTGGTTTATTAGATAGGAACAGTTTGTGCTGATGTTATTGTGTGTTGACAGATCAAATTATCAGCCAGTGATATTTCTGAGGCCACTACAGAGTAAAATAAAGATGAGCAGACCAAAGACCTTGGGGTTGAAGGAAACTTTGTTCAAGGTTTAAGTCTTAGAACTAATATTTGTGCTTAGAAGTTTATTAAAATGACAGTTTCTTAAATGTATCTCAGATGTGCAGGTTTGCCTTTACTCGCATTATTTTGACCTATGGCATTTTTTGTGCTAAAACTTCAATGTGACGTTTTACGAAAAGGTTAGTGTCTTTTAAAACTGTCTTAAATTATTCTCTCTGCTATATAAACAAATGACTGGATTTAAAGCAGTAGTTTACCCGAAAATCAAAATTTCCTGAAAGGCCATCCAAGATGTAGATGAATTTGTTTCTTGATCAGAACCGATTTGGAGAAACGTAACATTACATCACTTGGTCACCAATGGATCCTCTGTAGTGAATGGGTGCCGTCAGAATGAGAGTCCAAACAGCTGCTAAAAACATTACAATAATCCACAAGTAATGTAAGTAAATTAAGACGTTTTTAAATTCCAACTATTGCTTCAGGCTAAATCATGAGTTATCTGTATATTATATTGCTTTCTCCTGTGATCTCGTCTGAATCAGGAGAGAAATATGCATAGACCAAGCACTGTTTACAAGCAGAAACAGTCCAAAACTATTCTAAACAAATATGTCGGTGGATTTTGATGTAAGAGGACAACAGGTGATGGACTTTTTCACTGGAGTAAGTGTTATTATGGATTATGGACTAGTATTTTAGCACCAGCTCAGATGTAGAAACACCTTAATAATGCATTTGTTTCTTACAAACACAGTTTTTGGCTTCACAAGATGTTAACTGATGGTCTGGAGTGGTGTTGATTCCTTGTGGATTATTGTGATGTTTTTATCAGCTGTTTGGACTCTCATGCTGACGGCACCCATTCACTACAGAGGATCCATTGGTGAACAAGTGACATAATGCTAAATTTCTCCAAACCTGTTTTGATGAAGAAACAAACATCTACATCTTGGATGGCCTGTAGATGTGTAAATTTAAGCAAATTTTCATTGAAGAATTAAATATTGCTTAGTCTTTTCCTCTGTTGTATAAATAAATGATTAAAATTAAGTTATACGTCAAACTAAGAAAACTTTTTTTCTTTTTTTTTTGCACCAGTTTAACAGGATTCAGATACAAATTTGTCACCTTTAACCTTGTAGTTTATCAATAGTATTGCTGTGATATTATTCTGAAATATTAATTTATATGGTTTTGTGCGCGCTGTTGCATTGTGCGCCATGCGGTTTGACTTTTGCGTAGGTTTGAATGTTAGTTCTGTGCGTTTCTGAGTGTGTAGGAGGTTTATGCTATTGTGTGCTGCACAAAGGGGCCTGATGTTACCCAACATTACTGAATCACTTAATTACTGTTAAAGTCACGCTAAGAGTGCATTTTATTCTCCTAAATAATCTTCAACAGAAGTCTTTTGCCTCAGTACATCTTACATCATCAAGTTACATCATATATCCTTAAATTCTACCAGAAGACATCATTTCAGATCCGCTTCCTGATTTTAAAACTGTAACATCAACTGTTTTCTCAGAGGGGAAGTTGAGGAGGTTTCTGAGATTTTGATTTCTGGGTCGAATGTTGGGAAAGTTAGAGGTTATGTTGACACATCAGCTATTTAAACCTCAGTGGACTGACACACTTTCTGTGTATGCTGTCCACGAGCCCATCGGAGTCCATGAGAACCACTGTTGTAGGCTTTATATCACCATCAGTGGAAAAAAAAAAGTGTGTATGTATCAGAAGTACCAGTGCTTTCATAGAAACCTATACAAAGAAAGAAATGCTAATTTTAAAGAAATATGTCAGATGGATTTAGAGGATTTTGCATCTGAGCTCTTCATATATAATATAATATAATATAATATAATATAATATATGCAAAAGCCTCTAAGTCCATTTGATATATATTTTTTAATAATGACATTAATGCAATTCTGTATAACTGACAATCAGTCAATCTGTACTTATTAGTGGTACTCTCATGTTTATTGTATCAAAATTAAAATATCAGAGTGAAATAAAATTAATTTATAATATAATTGTTCCATTTTACATATGGAATAGGTAAATAATCATTTATATAAATTATTAATAAATGATGCTTTTTTTATTTAATGAAAAATTGAAATAAACAAGTAATTTAAAATAAATGTAAAATATAATTAAAATAAGTTTAAAAAAAAGTAATTTGTGTGTGTGTGTATAAAGTAATGTTATAATAGTACATTAATGTAAATGAGTAATTTAGTTATTTTTATTTTATGTGTGTGTTTGAGTTTGTAAATGGGCATCAAATATTGAATTGATTTGAATTTTAATTTATCTTAAATATTAAATGTGCGCACACACAAAACATATAATATAATATAATATAATATAATATACTATAATATAATATAATATAATATATAATATAATATAATATATGCAAAAGCCTCTAAGTCCATCTAATGTTTTTCTTTAAAATCAGCATTTTTATCAGGCTCCTATGTATAAGTTTTTACCTAGGTAACGGTAATTCTGATTGGGCTGAGGCTGGGATTTAGCGAGTTTGAAATAAGAGTATTTGATGGACATATACTATGTATTGAGAGCATTCACTCTGTATAGTCATCTCATATCTCTCTCTCTCTCTCTCTCTCTATATATATATATATATATATATGTGTATATATATATATGTATATATATATATATATATATATATATATATATATATATATATATATATATATATATATATATGTGTATATATATATATATATATATAATATATATATATATATTACATTTTTTATAATGTATAACATATAGGACACATTTGTGCCAACCTTCACTCTTTAACAAGTTAATCTGTTTTCACAAGTTGATAACCCTGCTGTCTAGCTGACTGTGGTTCATGGTGACGTGACTGGAGTTGTTTGTTTGTAGCTGCTAATTGGACAGATCGCAGTAAAGCAGTCGCTGCTTTGAAAGACATTATCACTCTTTCTATTCTTAGCCTTCATTTCAGAAGGTGTCACGCTGTTGTCTGTCGGCGCTAATTAGCAAGCGCTGTGCTATCTGTCATGTTTTTTTGTTTTTTGTTTTTTAAATTCAGGTCAGAGTTTGGTTTGCATGTGCTTTCTGTGGCTTTCCACCCTCATAGACGGAAATGTTTTCATTTTACTTGTTGACTCTGACAAGCGTCTGCAGCTTTGAATATGTCTGTGCTCTTGATTTAATTGGGTGTTTGTTCCACAACACATTGTTTGTTTATAATGGAAAGTGCAACATGCTGGAGTGAGTGTCTTTGCTGTCTGGACTTGTGTTGCAATTTCCTTCCTCGTTTAAATGGAGGAACGTGTAGTTCATTCCTCAATAAATTGAATGTTTGTCCAAGAAGAGGAAATGAGAATTTTTTTTAGTGTCTGTGAGGCCTCCGTCTGCTGAATCAACACCATGATTCCGAATAATACTTATAAAATTTAAAGGGGTCAGATTCAGGGATGTGCGAGACTAATGGTTTCAAGGGGAAACATTATGAATTAAAGGGAACTAACTTTCTTTAGAAAAGTTTTGTTGACATTTTTTAATGCTATATCCGTGTAATGCCAAATAAAATGGTGTTTATCCACCTTATTTTTCAATGCGAAAGTAAGCTGTTTTCTGTGAATGTGCGAGACTTCCACTTTAGCCGCTGTAGGAGAATAACGAGAAGAATAACAAAGTGCAGTAAATGGTAAAACTGTTTGCAATAAAAGCCAGTGTTCATAATTAAGATAATACATTAAAATAATATGGTATGACACACCAGTTTGCAATATCAAGCAGCAAAACGAGCTGTCTTATACAGCTAAAAATAGCTGGAAGCGAATGACAAAGGAAGTCAGACACATTAAATTCACAAATGGTGAATTTTCACCTTCTCTTATGGGAAAAATAAGGTGGATAAGCACATCTCTGCTCTGTTTACAGTGGTAATTGCTGTATTTCTGCTTGCCCAAAAGCTCCACCTACTGTCAGGGAGAGACTTTTGCATTTTTATTTAGCCCATTTGCTGCTTTTGTTGCCTTCAGTGTTATAAATTTTAAAACAGCATTAGTTCGGAAAAAATATCTAGGATTATTTGCCACTTTAATTTATAGTCAAAGTATTTTGAATGGATTGCATTTACACACAATGTTTGTGACTGTCACCTGAGGGTTTCTTACTTTTTGACTAGTTTACTAGTTAGTTACAAAATTTCCCTTTAAATAGCAGTGAAATTAGATGTAGCACACATTTAAAGTCATATATATATATATATATATATATATATATATATATATATATATATATATATATATATATATATATATATATAAATTTTATTATTTTTAATTAATATAGATATATTTTAATTAATATAGATATTAATATAGATAGATATATATATATATATATATATATATATATATATATATATATATATGTATGTATGTCTTATCATTTAGAAATTTTGACAGTGTATATACATTATATTTTTTATTTTATGTATT
Organism: Cirrhinus mrigala; assembly: GCA_036247105.1. Taxonomy (NCBI): domain Eukaryota; kingdom Metazoa; phylum Chordata; class Actinopteri; order Cypriniformes; family Cyprinidae; genus Cirrhinus; species Cirrhinus mrigala. The sequence goes on from CM070013.1 coordinate 44,105,042, forward strand.
TAACAATTAAAATAAAAAAAAAACAGTGCAATGTTTGACTTTTTTTTTTATTTTTTAAATATTTATCTTAATTCATTTATAACATTAAAACACGGTTTATTACCACAAATCTGATTTGTTACAATTTGAAAATTTGATTTATTCGAAAATATTTATGCAGCTCTGTTCCATTGAGATGAATAAGAATAAATGAAGATGAATAAGATTACAAAATCTTTCGCCCGGTTACAAAAAAAAAAAAAAAATACATACAAAAAATTGTGTACCCAGTTAGGTCTGCACAATATATTTTGTTCTAATCAAGATTGTTTTTAACTTTTCATTTGACATTTGTGTTGTCTTGCATTGGTGACAAACATCCAAGAGCTCCAAGTGCATCCAAGTCCCTGATTAGAGCTTTTCTTTTAAATGAATACATTTTCTGCTCTGTTTGACTTTGAATTTTTTTTTCTCAGATCTGATTTTTTTTTTTTTTTTTTTTTTTTGTATAGCTGTTCACATTGTTCTTTTAAATGTGGCCAATATCAGATTCATGGTGTGAACAGATCATGGTTCTGAACACAGAATTTCTGAGGGTAAAAAAAAAAAAAAATTCATAAAGCTATTTTAAGATTAAATTTAGTATGCATTCAAATAATTAGACATGCTAAAACACAGAATTTGCTAACAATAAAACATAATGAATAAAACAGGTTTTCACAACAAAATTGCTTCTCAAAACTAGCCCAACCATGTTCAGGTGGGTAAAAATCAAATATCACGTTATAGTGGGGTCACGTCAACCCATGAAGTTGAAAGATAACCAGCGGCAACAGTGGGAAAAAATAGCCAAATTCCGCAGGGAAACTGTGGATTTGGCAACACTTGCATAGCGTGCTGTCATACGGAAGTAAACTAAGCGATTATGCGTTTATTTATAGTGTGATCTGCTGGAAGAGCCAGCAAAATTATGCACAGGCAATATGAAAAATAAAGACAAGGATGTGACAAAAGACAGCAGAGTTTTGAAACTTTTATGATATGAGCCCTCATGTTTTGCTTGTATATAGAGTTGTCACTATAATACTTATGAGCTCTGACGCATCACACTTACACTGATTACCTTTCGCAACTCTCTTTTGACACGTTTGCCTGCAGTGTGAACGTAGCCTTAGTCTTTTCAACCTGGCAACCTGGCACACACTTTCTCTGCACTGAAAAAAAAAAGCGCTGATGATCTGAAAATATGCTATATTTTTTTTCAAATTACTGCTTTAATATTATAATTAATATACAAGTTGCATGCAAGGTGGCATTCTCTTGATTTGTACTTGTATCAAAGTGCATTAATTCTGATAAAATGTACAAACCTACTAAAATGACAGTAATCATGATTAATACACACTGCACAATTAGGGCCCTATGAAATCCGTTTTATTTTTTTCCAAATTCCGTTTTTTCCGTTTTAATTTTTCTGGATTCTGTTTTTTTTTCCGTTTTAATTTTTCCCAACTCCTTTTTAATGGTTAAATTAAATTTTATTAATCAAAGAGCATGTCTAATTAATTAAAATCATGAAACTTATACAATTTCACATCAATTTAATAAAGGTTTAACAAAAATGACATGTTTAGGGCCCTATGAAATGTTTTATTTTTTCTCACCATATGTTTTATTGTTATCAAATTCTGTGTTTTAGCATGTCTAATTATTTGCATACTAAATTTATTCAAATTTATTCTTAAAATAGCCTTATGAATTTTTTTTTTTTACCCTCAAAAATTCTGTGTTGTGTATTTAAAATGTTGTGGTTATCAAATGAAGGCATAAAACAATTCATTTATCTTTTAATTATTGAAAATTAAGCAAACTTTTTTTTCGGCAAACAAAGGGGGATTTACTAATAAAATTAAAACATGGAAGAAATGTTGTTAGATTATACCCTTAAAAATAATGTTTGTTTCATTTTAGTAGTAGTAGTAGTAATAGCGGTAATATATTTCTGGCAATGTCTTCAAGTTAAACCAGACTTTTATTTTGACGGGTTGCCGTGTCTACCTTTACATTTCTATGTGTATATGATATGAGGCCAGTTTTCCTAAAATGGAACGGTCAAATGCTCATGAAGTGACACTTGGCAGATATTGTTCACGTATTTATGTCCTCATTTGGTGAGACGACAGAAGCTGAAATCACCGCGAGCATCAGACACGCTTCATTGTGTGTAGTAAACAAAACCGCTCGTCTGCCTCATTCATTAAAACAGAGACACGCAGAACGTGCAGGATTCACATTTAAATGGTATTTTTGCCGCGTAATATTTACAGACACTATTCCATATTGCGGTTTGATTTAAGTGTAATGACCTACTTTTAATGAACTCATTCAAACTTTGACAAATTCCGTAACATTCCGCGTTATTCAGTAAATTCCGTTTTTATGACTGGATTCCGCGATTCCGTCCACGTTTTCCACATCGCGGAAATCATAGGTCCCTACACAATATACTCTGCCATCAAGTATATGAATTTTGGCAAGGGTAGATTGCCTTCTTTCTTAATTTCCAACATGCCACACTTCACTTTTGGGTAAAATAAGTGCATAATTTGAATATTTGAAGTGCACTTCTTGTTAAAATATGTCAGTATGATCTTCCCCATTTTTAAGACATCATAACCTGTGATTCAGTGAGTGAGTAAATGAGCCATCTGATCTGATTCAGTCAGTGAGTATCCAGTGATTTATTTATCACTCTTTCTCCTGCTCATGTTGCTGATGACAGTCTTGTCATTACAAGCATGCTCTGAACAGTGTGAGTACTTCATGTGGGTGTTTGAACAACCTCTGCTTGCACCTGCAGTTATCACCAGTGCATTAATGAGAGAGAGCTTTGCAAAGACCTTCTGACCTCACACCTTCATCACTCACGCACAGCAGTGTGGTAAACAGCATCCGTTAGGGCCGGTGTTAGTCAACCAGAGGCAGAAGTAGGTCAGTATTCTGACTCTGACAAGTGTGTGTTAGTATAAATGTAGGCCACTGCATACAGCCGCAGCTGGTGCTGTGTATAATTACCATTTTGGAAACTTGATGAACTTTTGGAGCTTATATAACTGGGACGATAGGTGTGGAAAAACTAATCAACTAGTTTGTGGCTAGTCAGGTTTATATGCATAATAAAACAGGTTTATGCCATATCCATCATACACAGATAATTGCAATCTCTCAATAAAGTAATTGACAGATATTTAGTCAACATGAAATCATAACGGACCATTTTTAACATTTTTTAATATAAACATTTAGGTTTTGTTTTGTGCAATCCATCAGTGTGCAAAAAAGAACTGTAATTTTTCATCAAAATATAATTAAATTTACCTGATGGAATGGGTCGCTCTAACATCCTGGCTCCATGATCCAATCAATGCGATGACGTTTAAATCATTTTTTTTCTTTTTTAATATCCTATTTTACTCAGATTAAGGAGGGAAAGTAGATGAACAGCCTTGCACATTGACTTTTGGGTTTGACGTCTGACAGAATTTATTTGGATTTATTTTAAAATTTATTTGAAGGTGTTTTTAGAGATGCTTTTAGCATGCTGGAAGAGTAACTATTGGATTTTTAGCCGACTGAAGCACAGCATGCTCTCAGCAAACACCTTTTTTCCTCTAAGTTTTGCCTTCAAGTTCACCTGCCTGAAGGCACAGCTAAAAATATTAAAATCACAAACAAAACCTAAAACTATGTGAATGTTTTTCTTGCAGATACATACAGTATAGTACATTTCCTTTCACCTTGCATGCACCCTTGCAAATGCAAGGCATTAATTTTTATGTATTTTTGTGTCATCTTACACTTCATCTGATCCATTCTCACTGGCCTGCTTGGCAAAATGTTAACCTAAATTTTCACTTTGTTATGCAAGATTTGTTAATCCTCTTAGTGATTATTAGCTGTGTTTATAATTAGTCTGGACTGTTATGTGCAGCCCCAATCATTCACAAACTGACATAATTCATTTTCTGTTAGCGTGGCCACTCATGGACAGTGTTACATAATGACAGCTACTTTAACCTAGTTGTTTGTATGTGTTTGTTTCTAAATAGTTTTTGAGTCACAACAAACAGTCTAGTGTGCACCAATTATATATACAATGCCATACAGTGATATTAAGATTCTGGCTAATACAGATAAACTAATAGTCATTTTTGTACTTGTTATGGTTGATAACTTATAAAGGGCTGATACTTGTTTAAAATAAAGTGATGTGGAAATATATTTGAAATAATAATAATAATAATAATAATAATAAATGTGCATTTAAAGGATACATTTTTAGCTAATATTAAAATATTTGTCTAAAATAGTGATGTGAAACTCAATTTTCAACAATTTTTGGCTGATTCTACAATACTTGTTTAAAATAAAGTGATGTAAAAAAAATTTCATGAAAAATTGCTTACATCATAAATAATAATAATAATAATAATAATAATAATAAATGTGCTCTTAAAGGATAATTATGATGATATTTCAATAATTGTTTAAAATAAAGTGATGTGGAGCTATATTTAAATTGAAAAGAAGAAATAATAATAATAAATGCTCTTACAAGGTACATTTTGCTGATATCAAAATATGCTTTTAAAATAGTTACATGGAACTGTATTTTAAATAAAAAAAAGAATTATGTGCATTTACATTTTAGCTGATATTATTATGCATTTAAAATAAAGTGAACTATATTTTAAACAAAGTGATGATGATGATAATAATAATAATAATAATAATAATAATAATAATAATAATAATAATAATAATAAATGTGCTCTTAAAGGGTTTTTTTAGCTGATATTACAATAATTGTTTAAGGAAGTGATGTGGAACTATATTTTAAATGGGGAAAAAAACGATGATGATGATGATGATTATTATTATTATTATTATTATTATTATTATTATTATTAATAATAATAATAATAATAATAATAATAATAATAATAATAAGTGTGCTCTAAAAGGGTTATTTTTTTTATCTGATATTACAATAATTGTTTAAAATACAGTGATGTGGAGCTAAATTTTAAATGGAAAGAAGAAATAATAATAATAATACTTTTTAGCTGATATTAAAATAATTGTTTAAAATGAAGTGATGTGGAACTATATCTGAAATGGAAAGGAATTAGCATTAATAATGTAATAAATGTGCTCTTAAAGGGTAATTTTTTAGCTGATATTACAATAATTGTTTAAAATAAAGTGATGTTGAACTATATTTGAAATGGAAAGTAATTAGCATTATTATTATTATTATTATTATTATTATTATTATTATTATTATTAATATTATTATTATTATTATTAATAATAATTACATTAATTGTTTAACAAAATGATGTAGAACTGTATTTGAACTGGAAAAAATATTATTATTATTATTATTATTATTATTAATAATAATAATAATAATAATAATAATAATAATAATAATAATAATAATGTTTTTACTTTTATTTGTCTTTCAGAAATTAAAGGAAAAATGTCGATTTAGTATCCAGTATTGGCTCATTAATTTCCAGTAATCACTGATTCCTATCGGTTAATTAATTCAGATATAGTCAGTATAGTCACAATATATTATGCATCATGAAATGTCAGTGTTTTCTATCTTCTTATGACTGCTGCTTCATACACACTGAAAAAACTAAGTTTAGATGACATCAGGTATCATTTCTACAACGCACTATGATGGAGGCTCTTTATTGATTTTTGTTTTTTTTTTTTTGTTTTTTTTCCCTTCCGCCCATCCCAGTGCGTGCACAGGGAAACATTATGCGATTTCAGCCTGCCTAATGCCACTGCTTCCTGTTTCTGATCTAATCTTTCTCTCTCTCTCTCTCTCTCTCTCTCTTTCTAGTTATTGAGCGAGAAGATAAGTGGTGCTGAAGGTACAAAGCTTGATGAAGACTTTATGGAAATGGAGCGGGTGAGGAAAAAACAAAAAAATGAGCCCCTCTTCACATGTGATTGATATGACAAACATCTTTACTCTGACCTTTTCTCACCTCTACAGAAAATAGAAGTCACCAACAAGTCTGTTTTTGAACTAATAACGAAAACCACAGAATACCTTCAGCCAAACCCAGGTATGAATCACAGATCTGACATATTCAAAGGATTTCACTGAGTCATTAAATATCATTAACACCACCTACTAAGCAGCAGTGTGCGGTGGACTTCTCAAATGAGGAGGCGAGGCGTTCCAGTTCTAGTTTGATTACAGAGTTTCTGAGATGAAGTCTTGCGAAACACTCATCAAGATGTGACCATTGCTATAATAACATAGTATGTATATACTACCGTGCTATTTACTAAAACTACATTAAAAAGTCTCAGCAGATTTACATCACTGTTTGGGATTGATAAGATTTTTAAATGTTTTTTTAAACAAATGCTCTTATGCTCACCAAGGCTGCATTTATTTGATCATATTTGATCATAATATTGTGAAATATTATTACAATTTAAAATAACTGTTTTTCATGTTAATGAATTATAAAATTAAATTTATTTCTGTGATGCAAAGCTGAATTTCCAGCATCATTACTCCAGTCTTCAAGGTCACATGATCCTTCAGAAATCATTCTAATATGATGCTCAAGAAACATTTCTGATTATTATCAATGTTGAAAACAGTTGTGCTGCTTAATGTTTTTGTGGAAACTGTGTAGCGCTGAAACACTATTGTAATTGTTAAAATGGTCACGGATCAGTGATCTCCATGTAAAACTGATTGTGCAGACCAAACCGTAAGTCGTAGAGACTTGAAACTTGGAGGGATGGTAGTACTCATACTGCCGACAAAGTGACCAAGGCTCGGCCTAATCGGCCTGACGGGCGCGACAGCGAACCAAAGTACGAAATCGTGCATAATTCCTAAAGCGTCAGTCGGAGCCTCAAGTGTTTTATGTCGTTGAATTCCATTGTCGTTGAAAGATACATGCCTTTGCAGACTAGTCCTAGGTTTTTCACCTGATCGGAACCAAACCAGTGCAGAAAGATTCTCTGGAGAGTGAGTACCATTAATTATCAAAAAAAAAGTTTAACTTTTGACTCTCCGTCGCAAAGGGGCACCAAAACGTTCGAAAGGGGCAGGGCCACTTTTAGTAAAATGCCTATAACTCCTGAACGGAATGAGATATCTTTGCCAAACTTAGAACACTTATGCAAGTGCTCAATCAGAGGTCACAGGAAAAGAATCAAAGAGTTTGGCCACTTGGTGGTGCTGTAAGAGGGAAAAAAACATGAAAATGGCTAAAACTGCGCAACCATTTGTCCTATCAACATGAAAATCTGTCTGCACAGTCTTGGTCCGATGTGCCACAAGTGTCTATAAGGACATTTGCGTATCTCAAAAAAACATGGCCGCCATTGGCCGACGAAGTTTGAGCACCTGTTAGACAAGGTTAACGGAGGCCGATCAGAACGAAACTTGGTGGGCCTGTTCGACTCAGCCCCAAAGGTCTGAGAGCAATTTGAAAGAAAACAGCAACTGGGGGGTGATATCGCATTTTTCAAGGGCGTAAACGATTGTACATTGCACAACGTTCATATCATATGATAGAACTATTCATTCTGGACAACTTTGGCTCTAGAACCACTGCTGTCAATCAAATCATTTGTTGAATGACTGAGAAGATGTAAAAAAAAAAAACCACTTTTGCGTAGCAGTCCTAGATTTTCTGATCAGTCTGGAAAAAAACTCTGGACTCTGTTGGCCAATAATTATCAAAAAATGTTGAAATTTACCCTTTGGGAAGCTATAACAGGGTAGTTTGGAAAAGGGGCCTGTCCAAATGTATCCAAAAGCCTATAAAGCCTAAAGGAAAATTCAAAACTTAAAAAGAAAAACCCTGCAGAGCACATGTGACGGGTGATTATAAACAAGCATGCAAAGTTTTAAGGGAATCGGACCACAGCTGGCGCTTTAACATAATAATAATAATAATTAAAAACATAATATTAATATGGTAAAGTACCTGGATTTCCTAAAAATGCTTTTTTAAATCATTTATTTGGTGGGTACAAGCTTGCTAAATAATGTCTTTTTTTTATATGTGCTTAAATGCCTTGTTGCACTTGAACCCCGGTAATCGCTGCTTATATTTTTAGTTATTTTTACAATTACAATCCAACTACAATTTGATTGAGATTAATTGGAATGCACAGTGAAAAAACATGATTATTTCCAAAATTCTTTAATGAATAGGAGGTACAGAAAAATAGCATTTATTTAAAATAGAAATCCTATTGATATTTAATCGTTGCTGAATAAAGTATGACTTTAAAAAAAAAAAAAAAATTACAAACCTCAAACTTTTAAATTCTGGTGTATTTTTGAACATTTTTACATTGCTTAAAAAAATGACTACAATAATACAAAAACTTGGACCATCTGTTGTCAAAGACTCCATGGCATGATGGTGACAGACTTTCATTTTAATCAAGCTCACAGTTTTTAGTGCATTTTCATTTAAACTTAATCAATGGTGAGTGGTTAAATTGTTAACTGATGTGATTTTAAATTCACCATTTCCGCCAGTTTGAGCCATTCAGGCTGATTTTTTTTTTTTTTTTTTTTTTTTTTTTTTATAACCTGTTTGAACCAGATTGTTGACACTTATCTCATTAAAATAATTATCTCGCTCAATGAGAACAGTAAACTCACATCTCTTTAAAACTTCATCACTGTTGCACAATACTTCTTTGGAAAAAAAAAAAAAAAAAAGATTTACACACTCTCTTGAAATTGCTTTGTTTTTTGTATCGTTTATTATTTTCTCACACAGTATTTTATTTTATTTTATTATTTTTATTTTTTTATTTTTTTGAGTAGGCACTGCCTCCCTTGCCTCCTCTGGAAAACACTGCCACTACTAAATTACTGTAATTTCTCTGTCAGTGACTCATGTTTGAGTGCTGTGATTATGATTTATGCTTTGTCATGAGTGTACGTTTCGTATCCGCACAGCATCAAGAGCCAAACTGGGAATGCTCAATACCGTGTCTAAAATCAGAGGGCAGGTGAAGACGACGGGTTATCCGCAGACTGAAGGGCTCTTAGGAGACTGCATGCTACGATATGGACGAGAACTGGGGGAGGAGTCCACTTTCGGTAACGTCCGCACATACCGACAGTCAAGCGCACGCATGCACAGACATGAACCGCAGCTCGGCGGTTTGCGGAAATCCCGCTGCAGTGCGAAGGAATGCTAGTTGATCTTGAGAACTCTGTCTCTCTTTGAGTCACACAGTCTTGCACATTGTGCATTGTGAAACGTGTTTCCTGTAGTAATGTTGTCCTTATAGTATTTGTACACAGCTCTGACACCTTGCGGTGCTTTGATGCCAGACGCAGATGAGCACATACTAGTTTTTTTTTTACAAAGGTTTCCAATGCAGCTTCTCCAATCAGAAATTTACATCAGAATAGTTTTACTGTTTTGGTTTTTTTGTACTGAATGTCAAAAAATTATTGATTAGATTTTTTTTATTTTATTTTTATATATTTATTTTATTTTATTATTTTTTTTTTTTAATGAAATTTCCAGCCAACATATATAGTAAAAATTAAATTATAAAAATGATATATTCTAAAATAATAATAATAAATAAAAATATAAATTATGTAATTAAAAAATAATTTGCATATTTTATACACACACATACACATATATAAATGTAAAATATATGTAATATATATATATATATATATATATATATATGTATATATATATATATTATGTGATATTCAGTGTGACCCCGGACCACAAAATCAGTTTGGAAACTGAGATTTTTAAATCATTTGAAAGCTGAATAAATAAGCTTTCCATTAGTGAATGTATATAGGATAGGATGACATTTGGCCGAGATACAACTATTTAAAAATCTGGAATCAGAGGGTGCAAAAAAATCTAAATACTGAGAAAATCGCCTTTAAAGTTGTCCAAATGAAGTTCTTAGCAATGCTTGTTAATAATCAGAAATTAAGTTTTAATATATTTATGGTAGGAAATTTACAAAATATCTTCATGGAACATGATCTTTACTTAACATCCTAATGATTTTTGGCATAAAAGAAAAATCGATCATTTTGACCCATACAATGTCTTTTTGGCTATTGCTACAAATACACCCGTGCTACTTACGACTGATTTTGTGGTCCAGGTTCACAAATGTTTCATTATTATATATTAAAGTCAAACATTAACTATGTCTACCTCATCTTTTCAGGAGCTGCCTTGGTGGACATTGGTGAAGCTATGAAGCAGATGGCTGATATTAAAGACGCCCTCGATATCAGTGTGAAACAGAACTTCATTGACCCACTTCAGACTCTACAAGACAAAGACCTCAAAGAGATTGTGGTATGACACTGTTTCATTATCATTTATTGACCCTTCATTTTAAACAAAGAATTTTTATACGATTATTTTAATACAATTTTTTGCATTTTAAATACTTTATACCTGAAGTCTTTTGTAAATGTGATTTGAAAAGATATAAACTCGCATAAGACTCCAGGCAAATCAGTGGCCTACAAAAAGCTGAATCAATCTACGTGGAGTGTGTCACCCCCTTATGGTGGCTGTTATGTTGACTAAACAAACAGTACTCATTTTATTTGCCTGATTCACCCTAATATCAGACACAACATCGTTACAGAATGAAGTTTAGGGTTTAACATTAAGCACTTTGTCCATTTTCAGTTTGTGTTCAAGGTTCGTGAAGAACAGATATATTGGCTAGGCTGATTAAGTGATCAATGTTTGGTCATTTCAAGATTAGCAGGATAGGGGAAGTAAATGTGCCCTGTTGACTGATTACTTAATGATCACATCTCATGTGATTTCCTGATAGCATCATCTGAAGAAACTGGAGGGTCGACGGTTAGACTTTGACTATAAGAAGAAACGTCAAGGCAAGATTCCTGATGAGGAGATCAAACAGGCTGTGGAGAAGTTTGAGGAATCCAAAGAACTCGCTGAGAGGAGCATGTTCAACTTTTTAGAGAATGATGTAAGGAAAATGACATTTTATTTACTCCAAATAATGCTTTTAATAGTGCAAAAAAAGTTGTATTATTTATTATATTTAAAAATTATATATTATATTATATTATATTATATTATATTATATTATATATGCTTTAAAGGAGAAGTTCACTTCCAGAACAAAAATTTACAGATAACGTACTCACCCCCTTGTCATCCAAGATGTTCATGTCTTTCTTTTTTCAGTGGTAAAGACATTGTTTTTTGAGGAACACATTTCAGGATTTTTTTTTTTTTCCATATACTCTATTTCAGTGGTGACCCCAGTTTTGAACATCCAAAATGCAGTTTAAATGCAGCTTCAAAGGGCTCTAAATAATCCCAGCTGAGGAAGAAGGGTCTTATCTAGCGAAACGATTGGTTATTTTCTAAAAAGAAGATTTACAATTTATATACTTTTTAACCTCAAAAGCTCATCTTGTCTCATCTGCCTGAACTCTGTTTTTTCCAGTTCATGACAGTGAAAAACATCCTTCATCACTGCAGAAGTACCGACAAAGTGAACATGCAAAGAAACACCCTTTACAAAAATAGTAAAACAGCGATGTAGGACGATTTTGAAGTTGGGGAAGGAAATGAGATGGGAGTTTTTAACATACTCTAACTGTCTTGAACTGGAAAAAACAAGAGTTCAGATAGACAAGACAAGACAAGCGTTTGAGGTTAAAAAGTATATTAATTTTAATTTTTTTATTTTAAAAATAACCGATCGTTTCACTAGATAAGACCCATCTTTCTCGGCTGGGATCGTTTAGAGCTCTTTGAAGCTGCACTGAAACTGCATTTTGGACGTTCAAAATTGGGGATGCCAGTGAAGTCCACTATATGGAGAAAAATGTTCTCAAAAAACAATTGTTTTCCTCAAAAAACAATTTCTTTATGAATGGTGAAAGAAAGACATGAACATCTTGGATGACAAGGGGGTGAGTACTTTATCTGTAAATTTTTGTTCTGGAAGTGGACTTTATTTTTAAGCCTTGAGTGTCCAAATACATTTTGGGCCCAATGCCCATATTTGACCCTGGACCACAAAACCAGTCATAAGTAGCACAGGTGTATTTGTAGCAACAGCCAAAAATACATTTGTATGGGTCAGAATTTTTGATTTTTTTTTTTTTTTTTTATTAGTAATATACATTTCTAAGAACTTCATTTGGACAACTTAAGGTGATTTTCTCAATATTTAGATTTTTTCTTTTTTTTTTTTTTTTTTTTGCACCCTCAGATTCCAGATTTTCAAATAGTTATATCTCAGCCAAATATTGCCCTACCCATACATCAATGAAAAGCTTATTCATTCAGATTTCAGATGATGTATAAATCTCAGTTTAAAAAAAATGTACCCTTATAACTGGTTTTGTGGTTCATGGTTGCATGTATGTGCTGCACACTATGTGTGTTTTCCTGTTAATTATATATTTCACTTGTGTATCAGTTAAGCTTCTGTTCTGGGATCAGCATTTGTGAACATGTCATGTCTTTCATTTACCTGTAGGTGGAGCAGGTGAGTCAGTTATCGGCTCTGATTGAGGCAGCGCTGGATTACCACCGACAGTCCTTGGAAATCCTAAAGGAGCTTGACAGCAAACTACAGAGCAGGTAACACATTCAAGAAATGGAGCTGAAAGTCAGATTAAAACCATCCCATATTCCTAGTCAAAGTTCGTAATACATTTTTGCACATATTTTCTTATCTACTATTGATCTAATGTTGGACGATTGATCTTTTCATATATAATATTTTTATTTATTTTTTTAGTTCTGTAGCCTGTTTTCATTCACTATGCAGGCATTGTTGGTGGTTTGATTTGCCTTGCTGTAGACATGTTATCAAAGTTTAAAAAATAAATAAATAAAGGTTTCTTGTTAATATGCAGCTGAGTTTATGCACATACTTTCTGCTCTCAAAGGATATCTACTGCAAGCAGTCGGCCCAAAAAAGAGTTCAAGCCAAAGTCGATCGTGTCCAGTTTGGAGGCCGTCGAAAACACGCAGCACAATGGACTTACTCACACCTCATCAGTCAAAAGCACAGGTATCTCAACAAGAAAACATCTCAACAGCTCTCAAGAAAAGAGCTTCCATTGTTCTTTAGTCTAAGCAAGATCTTTTTATTAGTAAAATATCTCCTGAACTCCTGAAACTTTCACTGATTTCTAGGTTTATATATTTTAAACTCCTAGTCTTTTATATGGTCTAAGATTTTTGTATACTATATTCATTAATAAAATAATGCAACAGTGTAGTAGCAAAAAATAATATTACTTGGTTTACCAGCTATTGACTGGTGGAAAAATAGCATTTTCAGCATTTTTTGACAACTCTGGTTTTCATATAGTTACAGAGTGTTGTACAGTAAATTTTTGGGCTTTTGCATTCAAAACCAACCTGTTGCTTGTTTCATTTTATGTTCTCCCCCCCTTCTGGCTGCCTTTGTTTTTTGTTTTTTTTTTAGAAGCAAGAGGTTCATAAATGGCTCTTTTTTTGTGTTGCTCACATATTTCACCACCATCATGTTTTCTTACATATTCATTCATATTCCTTTCAGATATCCAAGTCAACCACACTGTAAATGGAAAAAGTAGGTGTTAATGTTCTTCATGAAAATATTTTATTACTTTACCTGCTTGAAAGAGGAGTAAGACTAATATATTTAGTTACATAATGCATCATGTGAATCAGAATCAGAAAGTATAAAAACACACACTTTTAACCGTAAATAAAAAGTAAAAGAATCAGAATCAAACCCAGACAACCTTAGAATTCCCATTTGTAATTAATAGATGACATGGTTGTAGGGGTGAGCGATATGGCAAAAATATGATATCACGATTCTTTGTCATGTTGGTTTTACTATTTAGCAAATTGTCTGAGCAGTACAGCCAAACTAATTTCCCTATTTTAAAAACAAAGACTTTCAAGGTAACAAAGTATAAAATGAAAAAGAATAGCAGATATTTAGGCCAAAGTGAACGAAGATAAAAATCTTTGTCATTATTTTATCTTTGTTATTAAAAGATAAAAACAAAGAATACAAACAGTGCTTTATTTTTCAGGTACAGTAGGTGTATTTAGCAGTAGCATTTAAGAAATTGAATTAACAAATATAAAAAGTGAAACACTATATACTTATTCACTATATATACACATCAATTGTACTCTGATTCTTATTAAAGCAACTGTATTAAAGTTCTTCATTCAAGAGCAGTGAGTGATTTTCTCTTTGTGTTTTGTTTTAATAACAATTAAAAGAATAGTTCACCCAAAAATAAAAATTCTGTCCTCTGTCTGTCAATTCTGTCATAGTGTTTTATTTTAATACCATCATTTACTCACTCTCAGGTTTAGTACTGCCCCTTTAAGAGCTGCACATCTAATATACAGGCAGGCATCCGGGTTTTTTTTCTCTCAATTCAATTGTTTACTTTAACTTTAGACATGAGATTCTGTAAACTGTTTTATATGTAAACCTTGTGTGTAACTTAGTTCAGTAATTAGGCGCTATTTAACAGTATTTTAATGTGCGCGCGTTTCAGGTGTACGCGCAGTGGAAAAGCGCATGTCGGAACAGCACGCGAATGAAATGTTTAACCGGCAAGACTTTAAAGCAAATAATGTACTTTTGTGATTGTGAATAAGTGCAGTGTCCCGTGAGTGTAACTACCGCTGAGTTAACACTGAAGTGAATAAATGTCGCGTTGTACAGTATATAGAGTGTTTTCACTTTACGTCATCAATCCGGAAGTCGGCCATTGCGGCGGCATTGAGTGTAAACAATGCCATTGAACTGAACGGAACTCGTGAATGGGCTTTGCGAGAAAACGAAGAAACGAAAATAATTCACTATGTCAGGATAAGAGGGAAGAACTGTCGGGTCATCAGTCCGTGACAAAGGAGGCAGATCGTACGGATGTGTACCACCTATTACAGGGCTAGACAGTATGGACTGCCTTGTGGCCTGTGCACGTCGTACACTGCATTCATTTTCCAAAATGTAATTTGTGTGGAAATATTACGTTTTTATTATATTTAATCTGCAAAAGGCCGTTAACAGCTGAAGACGGACATAAAGGGCAGAAAATAATGTAGCAGCCGAATCAATCTCACTGTTCACGATGCACGAAATATTGGGGAAAAACTCCTAAATAATGAATTGGGGGTAGGAGTTTATATGATTGTGTCTCTGAGGGGAACTGTCTGTTTTTAAAAAAAAGTTTACAGAGTTTTCTTTTCATCTAGCATCTGTATAACGCATTATAAAGCGTAGCGCATCTTTGTGTACAGAAGTAACCAAGGAAACACTATGGCTGCTTAGCGTTGAGCCCTGTATTAACTTTAGTTTGTCAAAATAAAACGACCTCTCCTGCTTACTAAGTCCTTCTCTATATGATTTACCAGCTCCTACACATTTTTTGTGGTTTAGTGAGCAGAACAATGTCTTTAGTGGTACACTAACCGTGCAATCAATGCTTGTGTTTACATATGAGTATCGCCGCAATGGCCGCGCATCCGGGTAACTGACCAGAATGTGACGTCGGTGCAAACCCTCTATAGAGACTGAGGCACCAGATCTGCAGCTGAGAGAATAGCACGATACTACGATATTTCTCAAAAAGCAGATTGTGGAAACATTTTTATCGTCCATGATCAAAAATCGTCATGTCGCACACCCCTACATGGTTGCTTTTTGTGGTCATATTCATGTTCATCAGCAGTGTGAATCATGTGTATGTGTTTGTCTCTCATGTTTGATCTCATGTGTTTTTGCTCTCAGTTGATGAGTTCACACACACAGCACCCATGACTCTATCATGGCCTGAAAGCCCCAGTGGTGATAGCAAACGTGAGTATCATCCTGTAGGTTCATTCGTTGACGCTCGCTGAATGTGAGGTTGTAGGCGATACTCACCCCTGTGAAGGCCAGGAGATGTGTAGTGTTTGAATCCCGCAAAAATATGTAGAGCTTTTGTTGGAGATCTGCGGTCACAGATTTCATGCGGACCCACTCATCTCATCTGCCCACACATCAGCTCTCAAACTGATTTTCTATTACTTTCCTCTCAATAACCCTGTGCTGTTTTTCATTAGTTGCACTGGGTGTTTGAATGCAGCACATAGATGTTAAATATTTCATTTTAAACCCAACTTTCTCACCCTCATGTGATTCCAGACTTGACTTTTTCCGTGGAAAACAAAATCATTTTTTTAACAATATTTCAGAGAGACTGGGGTCTGTCAAGCTCTACAAATGAACAAAAATCATTACAAAAATACCATGCAAGTGATTGCATTATATTTGTGCATTATGTGCAAATAATTGTATTATATTTTATATATTTTTTATGAGGAATAGACTGGATGTGTGTTTCTCACACAAAGCTATAATATGACTTGGAAAATGAGAGTTTTATGGAGTTTTTATTATTAGCTAAAACCATATAAAACATTTTTTTTTTACAAAAGTGCTAAAATAACTAAAACAATACGATGTAAAACCAAGACGTAATAAAAACTATATTAAAAAATAAAAATGACGAACACGCATCAAAATTACTGAAGTTTAAAAATGAAAACAAATATAAAAATAAAAATAATTCAAAATGACGACAAAAACTATAATACTATATTAACTTAAAAAAGAGTTAATAAAAACTATATAAAAATAAAAAAAAAGATTAATCTAAAAATAAAATGTAATTCAAAATGCTAACAAAAACTATAATAGTTTATTAACTAAAGCTAAAACTTTAGCTGAAATAAAATAAAATGTATCAAAATTATTTTTTCAGCTAGTTGCCAAGGCAATATTTCTCATTTTTGTACTAAAGTACTAAAATAACTAAAACTAAGCTATCTAAAACCAAGACTTAATAAAAGCTATTAAAAAACTAATAAAAATGACAAACACAACAAAATTACTGAACTTAAAAAATGAAAACAAATCTAAAAATAAAATCTAAAACCAAGACTTAATAAATCCTATATACAAAAAAATACTAAAAATTACAAAAACAACAAAATTACTGAAATTTAGAAATGAAAATGAACATAAAAATAAAATCTACTTCAAAATATTAACACAAATTATAATAGGATATTAACTAAAACTAAGATTTAATAAAACAAACAAACAAAAAAAACTAATAAAAATGACAAAACAACAAAATTACTGAAATTTAGAAATGAAAATGAATATAAAAATAAAATCTACTTCAAAATATTAACACAAATTATAATAGGATATTAACTAAAACTAAGATTTAATAAAACAAACAAACAAAAAAAAACTAATAAAAATGACAAAACAACAAAATTAAAAAAATAAAATTAATATAAAAATAAAATCTACTTTAAAATAAAAACAAAAAAACTATAAATGTATATTAACTGAAGCTAAAACTTGATAAATGCACAATATAATTACTGAAAATGTAAACAGTTTTACATTAAATCTGATTCAAAATATTAACAAAAACTATAGTAGTATGTCAGTGATACTAAATGACTAAACTTATGTAAACATTTTGTAATGTTTAATTAATGTAAACATTTTACATTAAATTTGATTCACTATAATAGCATGTCGGTGATACTAAAATGACACTAGTTTGTGGTCACTATGAACATTGAATTTTTTATAAAATTAAAAAAGCAGCATATGGGTTTGGAACAACATAAGTAAATAATGAGATGGATTTTCATTTATAGGTGAACTATTCCTTTATCAAATGTCTAAATGTGTGTGTTGTTTGTATTTTCCTCTATGCAGAGATCGAGTCACACTTGGACCAGCCCTGCTGTCGATCGCTCTACGACTTCGAGCCGGAGAACGAGGGTGAGCTGGGCTTCAAAGAGGGCGACATCATCATCCTCACCAATCAGATTGATGAGAACTGGTATGAAGGCATGATTAACGGCGAATCGGGCTTCTTCCCCATAAATTACGTTGAGGTCCTAGTGCCCCTGCCTCAATGAGCCGGGCCAACAGCCACGCCAAACCAGACTGTCTGAACTGTCCACTCACCCAACATCCTCTGCTGCATTCTCACCAATGAAAGCCTTGCGTTCGACCACAGACAATTTTGAACCTTTTACATTTCAGTATTTATTTATCTTATGACATTTTCCAGGCCTCATGGTGCAACATCTAGATATTTTTACACTGCAAAAATTATTTTTAATCAGCGTTTTTGCATTGTTGTCCAGTATAATATCTAAACATCTTCTAAATAAGACACATTTATTTTGAAAAAAAAAAAATGCATAATTTTGTATGCATAAACCTCATTACATTTAGTTAGATTTATACTTCAAATGTAAGAAAAATGACAAAAAAATTCCATAAAACATTTTGAAATACAAAATTAATTATTTTTATTTAATTGTTTACATACATATATATATATATATATATATATATATATATATATATATATATATATATATATATATATATATATATATATATAAACAATTAAATAAAATTATTAATTTTATTGGAGAAGCAAAATGTCTTTTTCTTTTTTTTTATCTAAAATTGAAAAAATACTGATAACTTCAAATATTAAAAGATATTTAAAGCAAGTCTTATTTTACAAATATCCTACAATTTTGTTTCTTATTAAAAAAAAATAAATGGTTTAGATATGTGTTATTGGAAAAACACTGATTAAAAAAATACAGTTTTTTGCAGTGTAATTTTATTTCAGCTTGAACGCAGCATTTATCGTATTCATTTGAAAATGTGATGCATCCAATGGGGTGGATTTGTACTTTGGCTGTCTTCGTATGTTTTTCTTTTGCTCTGATAATGGGGTTTACCTGCCTGCGGTGGTCTTATGTGTTTTTTGAAACACAATTTTTCTATAAACTGTGACTCTCTTGACTGCTACTCTTATGAATGTCCTCTTTCTCTCTCTCTGTCTGTCTCCGTTTACAGACTTATTGTGATCTTAGGTATCATAGTAAGTATCGCGGGTGTTTCGTAATGGGTTTCGCTCTCTCTCGCGCCTTCAAGTGCTTTTTTGAACGGTGGCTGTATTGCACTAATGCTTTAGAATAACACACCCATTGATGTGCACATTTTATTTTTGTGTTGTGTTTTTTGGTTTTTAGGACATTGCACTTTCTACTGTATCTCTTTCTGCCATGCCGAGAAATACAAAATTTTATCAGTCTTATCTAATGGAGTGCTAAAAAGTATATATATAAATATTATATATATAAATATATATTGATATGGTTCACAACTTCGTACTGTATGTAACAAGAACTTTTTGCTCGCCTCTGTGGTTTGTTTGTCCGACGTCATACACTGAATGACATTTTAAAAATTGCGATGTTAATGAAACATGTCCTGTGCTCATCAGATGCATTGGGCTTCTTTCAAATTTGGACCAATTTTGTTGAAACTGACAAAATTTGTGTGTTTGTCCACCAAAAGTAGATTGTATTCCAGTAATGTCGAATGTTATTTTTGTTACTCTGAGCCGTATGTTTCTTGTGCATGAAACTGAATTTTGAATGACTGTGTCTGTATTGGACTGATACTGCCATCGACCATCACAAATCTTTTCAGATCATTCCCCTTTTGACTTGTCATTCCCCCGTTGTTTTCCCTGGCTAAGCAGTCAGAGAGCAAAAAGGGAAAAAGGAAAAAGCTGTTTTGACACAAATGCTGCCTAAAACTGTAATGTGCCACTAACAGCACCAAACTGAGTTGCCAAAACTATATTTTTACATTTTCTGAAGAAAATGTCAGTGATAAAAGAAATTCCCTATAGATTATATACTACCAGTCAAAAGTTTTAGAACAGTAAGATTTTTAATGTTTTTTTTTAAAGAAGTCTCTTCTGCTCACCAAGCCTGCATTTGTTTGATCCGAAGTACAGCAAAAACAATAAAATGTTGAAATATTTTTGCTATTTAAAATAACTGTTTTCTCATTAAATACATTTTAAAATGTAATTTTTTCCTATGATCACAGCTGAATTTTCAGCATCATTACTCCAGTCTTCAGTGTCACATGATCCATCAGAAATCATTTAATATGCTGATTTGCTGTTTAAGAAACATTTTTATTATTGTTGTTGTTGTTGTTGTTATTATTATCATCAGTATTTAAAACAGATGAGTACTTTTTTACAGGATTCTTTGAAGAATAAAAAGTTTCAGAGATCAGAATTTATCTGAAATAAAAAAAAAACTTTTGTAACATTATACATTGTACCATTCAAAAGCTTGGAGTCAGTATATTTTTCATTTACTTTATTTTTTTGGAAATAAATGATAGAAACTATTACCTTTATTTAGCAAGGATGCTATAAATTGCTCAAAAGTGATAAAGACATTACAATATTACAAAAGATTTTTATATCAGATAAATGCTGTTCTTTTGAACTTTCTATTCATCAAAGAAAAAATTCTACGCAGCTGTTTTCAACATAAATGTTTTTTGAAATCAGAATATCAGAATGATTTCTGAAGGATCATGTGACTGGAGTAATGATACTAAAAATTCAGCTTTGAAATCACAAAAATAAATTACATTTTCAAATATATTCAAAGAGAAAAGAGTCATTTTAAATAGTAAAAATATTTCTAAATCTTGCTGTACTTTGCATCAAATAAATGCAGGCTTGGTGAGCAGAATGTTTAAAAAACATAAAAAATCTTACTGTTCAAAAACTTTTGACTGGTAGCGTATTGGGAACCTTCCAAAAATAATTTACTTTTTTTTTTATTTATTTTTTTTTATTATTATCTTTTATTTAACAACAGTCCCGAACCATGCCGTTTAATCTATGAACTATTCAAGCTATCACTGAAATATCACTTGTTTTACTGTAGATTTAGGACGGTTGAACGGTTACTAAAAATTTGTGCAGGAAACAATGGCACACAATAAGACCAAGGAATTTTGGAATGGATCTTAGAACTTTGGATTTTGGAATTTTAAAAATCACTATAGAGATTGTTTAGAAATTTTTATTCAGCCCTGTTTTTTTTTTAGAAACATTTACCTAACACTCCATTTTCAACTGTTTGTAAAAAACATAGTTTTGCCCCAAACCCATGCCACTAGTTGAGTCACTGGTTTATTTTTCAGACATTTTTTGCTCAAACAAACTGAGCACTGTTTTAAAAGTACCACAGTGTCTACAATCCTCAGGAAGTTAATGTAGTTACATACACTACCGTTCAAAAGTTTGGGTTTTTTGGAAAGAAATTTAATTTAATTTAATTAATTAATTAAATTGATTACAAGTGAGAATAAAGAAGTTTATAATGTTTA
The DNA here is from genome assembly GCA_036247105.1 of Cirrhinus mrigala. NCBI lineage: Eukaryota > Metazoa > Chordata > Actinopteri > Cypriniformes > Cyprinidae > Cirrhinus > Cirrhinus mrigala. Next base: position 44,126,435 of record CM070013.1, read on the forward strand.
AAAATATATATATTTATTTTTTTAACAAATTGCTGTTCTTTTGAACTTTGTTCATCATTTACAAAAATATTTAACAGCACAACTGTTTTTAACATTACTGATAATAATGTTCTTGAACAGCAAATCAGCATATCATGTGATACTGAAGACTGGAGTAATGATGCTGAAAATTCAGCTTTGATCACAGGAATAAATTACACTTTAAAATATATTAAAATACAAGACATTTATTTTGCATTTTAATAATATTTAACAATTTTTCTATGCTGTAAAACATCATTTTTACTGTAGTTCTGATAAAATGTTTCTTTCAAAAACATTTAAAACCCCAAACTTTTGAATGGTGTAGTATCTAATTATCTCAGCACAAAATAATGGAATATGAGAACGTAGAAAAAATACACACGGCAGCTTTTAATTCACAATTAAAGAGATTATAGATAATGTTGTAGTAAAATGAATGATCTGATTCTCAAAAACAGCATAGCTATTACTCTGCACAAAAAAAAAAAAAAAACTACCCAAACAAGAAATTCCTCAACTCAAAATAAGATGTGGCACCAAAATAATCTTAATCTCGGACTTTAGATGTAGAATAGCGCTTCACTTCCAAACACTATTACTAACTCCTATGCCAATTTTAGTGTTCTTACAAAACTTCTTCTTGAATGTTCATCACTACATCGCTGAGTGAAAGGAAAGGCTGTGAATTGTTTTCATTTTGCTCTCTGGCATAATTTATACACAAAGTGGTTTATAGATGTTGTAAATGAATATATTATTACACACTGTATATTACATAAATAAACAACGTGGAAATATTGATTACATGTCATGACTGATTGTACATTTTATTTCTCAAGCTCATCCAAAGTACAGCTGCCTTCAAAAACCTAACTAACAAAAATAGCATTGAAATTGAATTTAAGACTCTTCATATTGTCCACAATTGAGTTTATATCCAAACCTCAGTGCTCCTCTGCTTTGATTTTCTTCCTTTGTTTGCTTGCGTTTTACCCTTGAGCGATTGTGTTCCCCTGCAGGTGTCCTTGTCTTTCTTCGCCGAGCAGTTTCCAGCGCAGGTCCACTCAGGTTGGTGGTCTACGACTAGATCTAAAGTAGGAAGAGAAGTAGTGCTGGTCACATCTCTGAAAGTCAACGAAGCTATCGATTGCGAGTCTTGGTTTATAGCGCCGTATCCCCTCCAGGAGCCGTCCTTGATGAGCACCGACTTCTTGATCATCTTCCAACCCAGATGATTGAGCTCTAGGAAGTTGAGGAAGATGCAGAAGACGCCAACGCAAAACATAAAGATCAGGAAGATGGTTTTCTCGGTGGGACGTGAGACGTAGCAGTCAACCTTCTGCATGCAAGGCTTCGCCGTGCACACAAAGTGAGCAGGAACGTGAAAACCGAAGAGGAGCCATTGAGCCACTACAAAACCAACTTCTAAGACGGCGCGAAAGCACACGTGGAAGATGTAGTACTTGGAAAGGACACCTGAGGAGCTTTTGGATGGAGCCTTGGTTTCCTGCAACGCCGGTGTGCTTTGGTTGGCGATGCCTTCGAGGACGTCAGCAAGACTGTGTCCGAGATGTTTGTGCGACTTGATGGAGCAACTATCCGAGTCGCAGCTGCGATCGTACGCCTCCTTCGATTGCTCAGCCTCCGGCTGCTTGGACAAGTTGTGCCAGGTATAGATGATGAAGCAAAGCGAAGGCGTAGACACCGTGATGATCTGGAAGACCCAGAACCGAGGCTGCGAAATTGGAGCAAAGGCATCGTAGCAGACGTTGGGACATCCCGGTTGAAGGGTGTTGCATACGAACATCTCTTGCTCATCCGTATAGACGTCTTCGGTGGCCACGGCCACGATTAGCAGGCGGAAAATCACCATGACCGTCAGCCAGAGGCGTCCGATCATGGTGGAGTGCTGGTGCACGGCATCCAGCAGCCGCTTGAGCAACGTCCATTCTGTCATGTCTCTGCGCACCGGCCTCTTGAAGTACAGCACCTGAAATAGATCCACTTTAGCTCTGTTGCCAGCAAGGACGGCCGTTTTCATGTTACAGCTCTGGCCGGAGAGCGAAGGTGCCATCACTGCTCCCAGCCATCCCTTTCTCCTTCAGAGATAAGGACCGTGCCGTCCACTTCACTTTGGTCACGTGGTGCCGTCGCTTGTCTTTAGAGTCCATTTACAAACCGCTGGAGAGACGGCACTCGTCCTGCTCTTGATAGCGTCGGCAGATTGCGCTCTTTTCAGATTGCCGCCGTAAGTGATAGGATGGGTTCCACGCTTTTAAAAATACGCCACAGATAGTGGGTACGTCCATGCGCTAATCTAGTTTGTGTGCTAATCTAACTTATACTTTAAACTTGGCATTGTGCACTTGAATATTGTTGGCTCTAATGTGAATTTTTTGTGATTATGCCTCATTTGTAAACTGCATTGGTTTGCTAAATGGATCAATTAAAAGTGCATAATTTTGTATGTGAATGCGAGTGATGTGCCAGATAGTTGTTGTCCACTTTAATAACTTTGCAGTCAATTTGGGGGTCAGTAGGATTTCTTTAGGATGTTTTTGAAAGAAGTCTTTTATGCTCACTAAGGCTGCATTTGTTTGATCAAAATACAGTAAAATCTGAAAAATTCTGAAATATTATTACAGTTTCAAATGTTTAAATATATATAAAATTTTATTTTATTCCTGTGTTCCAAAGCTGAATTTTCAGCATCATTACTCCAGTCTTCAGTGTCACATGATCCTTCAGAAATCATTCTAATATGCTGATTTGCTGCTCATGAAACATTTATTACTATTATTGGTGTTGAAAATGTTGAAAATCTTTTGTAAGATTATAAATGTCTTTACTGTCACTTTTAATCAATTTAATGCATCCTTACTGAATTAAAGTGTTAATTTCTGCACAAAAAAAAGGAAGAAATTCGTACTGACCCCAAACTTCTGATTGACTACCTTTTGGTTGTTGTTGCTTTGTTTCTTTGTTTCTTTCTTAGCAGCAATTATCACTTTCACTCATCACATGTATCAGTTTTGTTTTGTTATGTTTACTAGTATAGAATATAGTATATTCAGAGGAAGTAAAATTTCCTGGTATGATACTGGTCATTTACAAAAGCGATAACAGCTATTTTGAATGTTAAACTAAAATAGATGTGATAGCAGTTATCTTCATGCTATCTGCTAAATGGCCCCTTGTGATTATAAGAGCCTTTTAAAAGGTTTTTGACACAAGTAGACTTAAGAAAAAGAAAGTTTAGTAACTATTGGGCACTGGGGACTCTGGCTCTGGTCAGTTTTATAGACAGTAAGCTAGGGGCATATAAAGTCCATTTTTTATATATATATATATATATATATATATATATATATATATATATATATATATATAAATTTTTGGCCCTATGTCATGTTTCATGTTTTTTCATATTCAGTTTTTTTTATTATTTTATTTATTTATTTTCCCAAAAAAATAACTTTTCTGGTCAATTAATTCTGGCAAATATTCTCTAAAAATAATCTCTAATAATAATTATATTAGTAGTAGGCCTAGTAGCAGTGTTATCATTACATGCAATAATATATTTCTGTCACAGTTTCTTCAATTTAAACCAAACTTTTATTTTGACGGGTTGCTCTGAAGATTATTATTCTTGGTGCAGTTCGCTTTCACATGGCAAAGTTTCTAAACAGACCAAATTTGTTAATACAAGTCACTCTCAATAGTCAAAGTTCCACGGTTTATTTTCCGGGATTCCATCAGGGTGGAACAACGACAGCTTCGCAGGCTTTTTTTTTTTTTTTTTTTTTTTTTTTTTTGTAGCTGTAGTTATATTAATTTATCATTTTGAGCAGGAGTCCAGGATTCATCTGGAAAACATTTTCAAAATGCACCTACTACTACGAAGAGCAATAAAACGGCATTATAAAATGAAAAGTTTGAATGTCAAAGACGTACCCACACTCGTTCACAGGTTCATTTTAAGAGGTATTGGCAAAACAACAAAGCTACTCCATCATACATTGTGATATAGCCTGGTCCGTTGGATCGGATTGCGTTCTCACTACAACCGAACCGCTCCAGAGTTTGTTTTCTATCAAGCCGAGACCACCTTGTTCAGGCGATCTCGGACCGATGGTTTTGGCATGGATCCCAACGCGATTGCCATGTTCACATATGCCCAAACAAACTGAGCTAAGAGGGGAAACAGCATTCCAAAGCAAAGGAGACTTAACTCAACAACTGATTTCAATGAAGTTTGGCATTAGCATCATATATATCATGTAGGCTATATGATAAAATGTTTTGTTTTTTTTAATTGAACTTAGCTTTATTTTACTTTTGGTGTGAAATGAGATGTTAATAAATGTATTTTTAATTCAGGATTTTCTTGCTCGCTTGTATCTTACGTCGTTTTTCAGCCCATCGCAGTGCAAGATTGCCTTTTCAGAGAGAAACGCACATCATGCTACCTTAGGGAAAAAAAACTTACAGTACCTTAGAAGCCTTCATCTATGTTTTGGAGCAGCCTTCACATTGGGAGTACCTGTGATGTGTTAAAATGTCTCTACATAGGCAGCTCACTAGGTTTTAAAATAGAGTACAAGTCATAATTGTATGTTTTGTTCACACATAGTGCTACATGTGCTTGACAGCAATATACTGAGTAGCAAAATTTGAATAAGTTGCTAAATCTGAGTTTATTTTTTGAGTTGTTTTTCTGATTTGCCACATTTACTATCTTTTTTCCATGTCATTTGACCTGCACCTTTCCCATTCTACTGTGTTTTGGTATTTTAGGGTGCTTCTGCCTCTGTGTAGTCTCAATTTATTTATTTTTTTTCTCTACACCTAAGATATTCTTGTGTCCTTGTGTGTTCCCCTGTATGCTGACAGATAGATCTATCAGAGAAACGAGTCCCTGGCATCTTTTATGTAATAACCAAAGGCAAATTCAAACCAAATGCATTTGGTTCCTGGAATACTGAGTGTATTTAACAGTGCATGTTGGTGATGCAACAAGACAAAACTACATCAGTCTAAGTTGCATGACGATGGACATTGCACTGCTCACTTGTGATTATTGGTAATTACATGTATGTTGAAGTTTTTTTGAGTGTGCAGTAAATTGTTGAGGCTGATATATGCCATTGTTGTCCTCTGGGCACACTGCATTTATCCTGCTCTGGCTCATAGGGTCGGCGATGTTGACGTACTCACCATGACTAATGGCTTTATCAGTAGCTCTTGCTGTGATGTTGCCCCTGGCTATCAGACATGGATCCAGGTTTCAGCTCTCTGTAGTAGTAGTAGTAGTAGTGTGTGTGTGTGTGTGTGTGTGTGTGTGTGTGTGTTGTTAATTGTGCATGTTGTGTTTCCAGGAAGGCTGCTCTCAGAGCATTTCTGTTAATCTTTGATGAGCTGTCAACAGTGTCTGAACCTTATCACACAAGCACATGTGTAACCAACACATTTAAGATGCAATTAATACCAGATTATTAGCTTGTAGTGTACTGTAGATGTTCTGTTACATAAAATATGGCTGAAAAGAAATGGCATGATGCATTTAGTCAAGTTTATGCTTAGAAAAAATGATATTACTGGTCAAGATGCATTCTCTCAATTTGAATAAGTAGCTTCCAGTGGTCAAAAATTGTTTGTTTTGAATATGGATACAGTTCCGTACTACAAATTTGTCCATTGCACCTTCCTGAATTGTAATATAAACCAAAAAATAATAATAAAGCATCATATATTTTAGTCAAAGTTAATATGAAATCCAAATTGACTCCTTTTTTTAATTTTCTTGCACGTTCCTGGTAATGCAGTTGAGGTTAAAATTTACATACACCTTGCAAAATGTTAATTATTTTACCAGAATAAGAGGGGTCATACAAAATGCATGTTGTTTTTTATTTAATACTGACCTGAATAAAATATTTCACATAAAAGGCCTTTACATAGAGTCCACAGAAGAAAATAATAGTTTAAATGGGGTTATTTTTATAAATTCAGCTATTATTTTCTCTTGTGGACTATATGTAAACTTCTTTTATGTGAAATCTCTTATTCAGGTCAGTTCTAAATAAAAAAAAAATAACATGCATTTTGTATGATTCCTCTTATTTTGGTAAGATAATTGACATTTTGCAGATTCTGCAAGGTGTGTGTAAACTTTTGACCTCAACTGTATTATGCAATTTTTTGTTGCATGTTATTCTAAAGAACAAAAAATGTTTTCATAATTTATCATCAAAATGTGAAAACTCAGTGTCTGCCTTTTTTAAAAAAAAAAAAAAAAAAAAAAAGTATTCTTAAGTATTTTTGTCCAAATGTTTGTTAAAATATCTTTAAAAAAAAAAAAAAAAAAGCTTTAAATTAAATTAAAAAATGTATTTAAATATGTTGTTTTTTCTATTATTATATATTATTATAACCAGTAAATTCGCAATGGTAAAATCTAGTTCTGCCCTTTTTTTCCCTGTTTGTTATCGTGTTACACTCAAAATATGTTGCATGTTTCATTCTAGATTATTCATTTTATTAAACATTTATTACATTTTACAGAGACAACATTTTGAAATTGCATGTCATGTTGGAGCCTTGGCTTAGCGGCACATTGGGCCTTGGTGCTTATGCAGATGGTATGAAATCTGGCTTGCAGTCTTTTCCGATCCTTTCCTTTTTGTTTCCCGTTTTATCTCTTATTATCAAATTAGAAGTAGTCAAAAAAGAGGCTGCATGTGTTTCCATACTACCAGACGGAGAGTGAATGTACAATAGCGCCGCAGCCGGTCACAGCTCACTGCATCCCACAACATTAAAGAGGAAGTTCTCTTTCACCAGAGCTAGTTTTATTCCTCCGATAATCCCCGGTGTCTGGCTCTCTCCTGCAAGCGTCTAAGAGGTGTCAAAGGAATTATTCACCCCTTCACGCGGTTCATGAAGGAATCCACATTGATGTCCGTCCCCGCCGGCCATTCTAACGAGCAGCTTGGCCATGAATAGCAGACAGGATTAGTGCCAACAGGACAGAAAGAAAAGCGAGCAGACAGAGGGAGGAAAGAAAGAGGCAGATTTATGGGGCGAGACTCAATGAGAGTGAAAGTCCCTCATATGATTACTTGTCTACAGTGTTTCCCTTCTGCACTTTCATCTATGCTAGACCTGCGCTACGAAGAGAGATCAAGTCATGAAAATGAATGGGTTAACCCTTTGCTGCCTAATCTCCTGTGATTACTGCAGCTGAGTTTCTCACGTGTTCAAAGATCCGCTATTTTGTCCATTATGCTTGTGTTGTGTCTGCGTCTACCAGCTTTAGGTGGCATTTGTAATCAAATAATCTGAGCACCAGACGAGGGAAATGGTCACATGATGAAAACGAATTGTGTTCAGATATGGCAAATAAGCAGGCCCATAAAAACACCCCTCAACAGGTGTTCTCTGCTTCATTTCATGTCCAACACTGCTTAACTGTGGTACATTCTCTGTAACACATGGCTTTGAGTGGCATATTGCTTAAAAAAAATTGAGATTATAGACTGTATACACTCTTAAAAATAAAGGTGCTTTAAAAGTTCTACACAGTGATGCCATAGAAGAACCATTTTTGGTTCCACAAAGAACCATTCAGTCAAAGGTTCTTTAAAGAACCATCTCTTTCTTATCTTTCTATAATCTGAAGAACCTTCTTTCGCTGCCGCAAAGAACCTCTAGTGAAACAGAAAGGTTCTTCAGCTGTTAAAGGTTCTTTATGGAACCATTTAGACAAAAAAGGTTCTTCTATGGCATCATGAAGCACCTTTTTTTTTTTAATACTGTATACCATTTGAATAGTAATTTTAAATAATTTTAAAATAACGGAGTTTAAAAAAAAATAATCCTGAGAATTTTATCAATAATATAAATGTGACCCTGGACCACAAAACAAATATAGCACGGCATATTTGTAGCAATAGCCAACAATACAATGGGTCAAAATTATCGATTTTTCTTTTATGCCAAAAATCATCATAATATTAAGTAAAGATGATGTTCCATGAAGATATTTTGTAAATTTCCTATAATAAATAAATCAAAACCTAACTTTTGATTAATAATATGCATTGCTAAGAACTTAATTTGGACAACTTTAAAGGTGATTTTCTCCATGTTTAGATTTTTTTGCACCCTCAGATTCCAGATTATCAAATTGTTGTATCTCAGCCAAATATTATTGTAACAAACATACATCTATGAAAAGCTTATTTATTTAGTTTTCAGTTCATGTATAAATCTTGATTTCGAAAAAAGATTGACCCTTATGACTGGTTTTGTGGTCCAGGGTCACAAAAATTTTATGTAAGTGTCTAAAAATTCTTTAAAATATTGTATGAAAAATATATATATATATTTTGTTTTTTTTAAATAACAAAGTTGCAAAATTGCTTAATTTTATTTCAAAACCGTCCTGATAGCTGTATCACTCATATACAGTTGAGATCATAAGTTTACATAAACGTTGCAGAATCTGAAAAATGTTAAATTAATTTACCAAAATAAGAGGGATTATACAAAATGCATGTCATTATTTTATTTAGTACTGACCTGAATAAGACATTTCACATAAAAGATGTTTACATATTGTTGACAAAAGACAATAACAGTTAAATGTATAAAAATTACCCCGTTCAAAAGTTGAAGTTGCTGAAGAACAGTGTACATCTATCCAAACTATCCAAAAAAAAACACCAAAAAAAAAAAAACAACTGTGGATCATACTGGTAACAACACAGTATTAAGAATCAAGCGTATGTTATTTTCTCTTGTGGACTACTGTATATGTAAACATCTTTTATGTGAAATATCTTATTGAGGTTAGTACTAAATAACTAAATGACATGCATTTTGTATGATCCCTCTTATTTTGGTAAAATAATTAACCTTTTGCAGATTCTGCAAGATGTATGTAAACTTTTGACCTCAACTGTAAATGTCATATAAATGCATGGGCGTAAATTTCATTTAACAGTAGGGGGGGACAATAAATATAAAATTTCTCATGAGCAATTTTTGAAGGGGGCACAAATAATACAGTCAAATTGTACTTATAAAGATATGTCCCCACAGTGAAAAACTTTGCTTCTATCATTATTATTGTAGCATGGAGACTGCGCCATTATGGTTATTTTCAAAGTTTTTCTCAGGTTCAATGACAAAGCAGATTTTTCTTCCAAACTATTTACTGCATTATGTCCATTTTTCTTTCTCTGTCATTTTATCTATGACACTGCAAGGCAAGGCAAGGCAAGTTTATTTATACTGTAGCACATTTCATACACAATGGTAATTCAAATTGCTTTACATAAAGAAAGTAAAACTATCATAAAAAATAATCACAACAATAAAAACAAGGAATTAAAAAAAAGGTTTAAAATTGTATTTAAAATTAATTAAGACACTTAGAACAGAATAGATATTGATTATACAAAAAAATACAGTGGGGTCAGTTCGGACGTAGCACAGTGCTCATTCAGTAAATGCACAGCTAAACAATATGCTAATTGTGGCCGTTAATGTTAAGTTAACATTTTTGTAACATATGCCAAGTCGTCACAAATAAAACAATGCATGGGAAACGGCTTTGTCGTGTTAGTTGCAGTGCACTATGCAACAAGCTATTGTAAACAAGCTAACGTTAACTAGATGAGTAATAATTTAATCGCTAATATAGCAGATTCATGGAAAATTACATCGGTAATCTGCATTAGTCCGCAACTAATTTATGAATGAGTCTGCATCAACTACATTAAAGAGAATCGCTTTATTTAAAGTGAATAAAATACCCTACTTACTGGAGTTCAACATTAATTGAGCCGCAGCCACACACCTGACTTGAACTGGGAAAGCAGGCAGTGGGCCAAACCACTGTGAGGAAGGGGAGGGGGAACTCAACGGTTTCTAAATGCATTTTTTGCGGGGGTTTTTTCTACTTACACAATTATTTTAGGTATACATACATATATTTTTCACAATAGAGAGTGCGATTTTTTTTGGGGGGGGGCAGCCCTCGGATGGGGGGGGACATGTCCCCTCCGTCCCCCCCGGGATTTACGCCCATGTATAAATGTCTAAATAGTTCTTCACAAATGTTAATACTGATTATGTAATATATTTTTAAATAACTTTCTTATAATAGGATTAATTAAAAAAAAAAATCTTAAATGACAAAGTTGCTTATTGAATTTAAAAATTGTCCTGACAGATGGGACAATCTTAACATATGTCTATCACTAATATAAATGTCATATATAATAATCTGCCCATTTGTGACACTGGACCACAAAACTAGTCAAAAGGGCCAATTTTTTTAGATTGATCTTGACAGATCTGAAAGCTGAATAAATAAGCTTTCAGTTGATGTATGGTTTATTATAGGATAGGACAATATTTGGTCGAGATATAGCTACACTCTTAAAAAATAAAGGTTCTTTATTGGCATCAATGGTTCCATGAAGAACCTTGAACTTCCATGGAAACTTTCAAATGCAGAAAAGGTTCTTTATATTCAGAAACGGTTCTTTCGAATTTTTTTTTTTTTTTTTTTTTAAATGTTCTACTGTTCACTGAAAGGTTATTTTGGGAAATCTGGAATCTGAGGGTGCAAAAAATCAAAATATTGAGAAAATCACCTTCAAAGTTGTCCAAATGAAGTTCTTAGCGATGCATATTACTAATCAAAAATTAGGTTTGATATATTTATGGTAGGAAATTTACAAAATATCTTCATGGAACATGATTTTAATATCCTAATAATTTTTGGCATAAAAGCAAAATTCATCTTTTTACCAATACCGTGTATTTTTGTCTATTGCTACAGATATACCCATGTTACTTCAGACTGGTTTTGTGGTCCAGGGTCACATTTATTTATTGGCCTGATGTCTCACATGAGATGCAAAGGATTATACATTAATTTATTAATTAACCATTTATTTATTTTTAACCATTTTAACAGCATTCTTGTAGCTCGAACAGAATTGCATGGCACTAGCAACACTAAGATCATGAATTTAATTCCCAGTGAATGCAAGAACTGATATGATTATATCTTTAATGGAATAAAAGCCTCTATAAAATATAACCCTACATAACCCTAAAAGATGTCCAAGTACATTGAATATACCAACAGTGATGTTCTACCAGACCATGTGAGCTCTAAATTGGCAACACATTAATACCAAAAATCACCTACTACTTAAATGTAGGAATGGATTAGAGTGAATTATAGCTGCACCATTTTGGACATCAGGCTGTGAACAAGATAAAAAGGTATTTAGCAGGAGATCAGGCCGCTCTTAAACCAGCGGGCTAAAATTAGACCTGGTCCATGAGGTTTAGACGCTGCCAGTACTTCCAGCGATTGTTGTTTTTATTGTTATGTCTGCAACTGTTTACAGTCAAAACTCAGACCCCGATCAATTAGCATAATGTCAGGAAAATGAAAAGCCACTGGTGACGACTAACTGGATTAAGGAAGCTTGAATGAGGAGGTGCCCGGAGTGTAACCAACGGTGATGTGAGAGGGATTTCCCTTTGTCGGCTCTGTGCCTGTGCTTTCCTTGCCTTCCAGCTAATCCTCAGCTATTCTCACCAACGACCTTGGGCTCAATGCTAATCTGACCGGAGAGAGAGAGCGAGAGAAGGTCTACGTGTCTTTAAGCCTTCAGAGCCCATGTTATGGGGAGCTTGGATGAAGAACATGGTCTGTCTAATGGTAAGTTCACAACTTTTTCTAAAAAATACGTTGTTGATTTGCTCGCTGATCGCTAAGTGACCGAATGGTAATTTTATAGTTGTTTTAGTAGTTGTCTGTCTGGAAAAATGTTGTATGCCTATAGATTTGCTGTTGCTTCAGAGAACATTGTGAATCCATTGATGGTGCATCATAAGGATGTAGAGGAAAAATGCAGTGCATCATCATGCAGTCAGAACTTTTAACTTTTGCTCTCTGACACAAGCATCTGTTGGCCAATGAGAACTTCAGGGAGGCAAGACATCTTCCAGAAACAACTTTTGGACAGTCTTCAGAAAACTAATTTGTGGTATTCCCACATGAATTTCAATAACCTGGCATTTTCCACACTCTCAAAATGGATGTTTCATATCTCTTGCAGTTTAATTATGGGTCCAGATTCACATCATGTATGTCCCAAATGTAATATTCACTGTTTGAGAAAGTTACTACAAGTAATGCATTACAATATTGCATTACTCTCTAAAAAAAAGTAACAAATTACATTACTTTTTATTAAAATGCATTATGTTGCATTTGCATTACTTCCGTGTTACTTTTTAAATGTGGGCAGGGCTGGCTATGGCAAACATAAAAACCCTTTCACACCAAAAGTGAAATAAATAAGCCTCAGGCTGAAGGAAAAATAAATTCATGTCTGCACAGCAGAACGCAGGAGAAGTTCCAACATTCTTCAGCAATGAAAAAATGAAGTGTAAATGTTAGTTCATAACATAATTTTTGGTTATTAATATGGTTGAATTGGATCATCAAAGGTAAAATGTAATCTGATTATGTAACTCACGTTACTTTTAATGCGTTACCCCCCAACACTGGTAATAAAATAAAATTCGTGTGCATGAGATGGTTACAAATATTGATATGGAAATGGTCATAATTTAAAAAATATGACCACTGCAACAGGTTATGAGGGAATAACCCACCATTATACATATGTATGTATGTATGTATGTATGAATGTGTCTATGTAAATATATACCACTGTCCAAAAGTTTGAATTTTTAATAATTGAATACTTTTATTCAGAAAAAGAATCAAAAATTCAAAGAATGTATCAGTTTCCACAAAAATGTTAAAGAGCAGGTCATATGGCATTTTAAGGTGTCCATATATTGTTTTGGAGTCCACTACAGCAGGTTTAAATGCATCTAAGGTTAGAAAGCATTGTAATTTTCTCAGAATATGCATTTAATATTAGAATCATTGTGCAATAATTTCTAAACGATTCGTTTGAAGCAGTTCTGAGTTTAAGGTCTGTAAGCCACACCCTTCCATAAGCCTACTCTGCTCTGATTGGTCAGCTGGCCAAGTCTGTTGTGCTCGGTCTTTCCATATTCAATGCAAGCAAATTGTGCCCAAGTTTAGCTGCTAAACTGTAAACACTTCACAAAACAATAATGGTGGATACGTTAGCAGAGCGATGAAACAATACAGTTTGTAAACTAAAATATGTCTACATTCTTTATTATTAAATGAAGTAATTAGAACAATGACAGTCTACATTAATCCACACTTAGGAAATAGTGGGTTCACAACAAATTATCAGAACTATTTCAGTAAGACGGTAATATCGTGGTTTACCTGGAAACCTAAAACTGCACTAGGTATACAAAAACTTTGATATTTTGAGCACCCAATTGAAAATGTACACATAACGTATACTTATATGTTGTGGTTCGGAGATGCTTGTTGTTGCAAATAAAGAAGACACTGAGTTATCTTTCATGGACAAGCATTTAGTGAATCCCTTGTTGGACTCTCCAAGATTATGCTAATGTGTTACCTAGTGACGTAGATTGGTAAAAGGGAAAAGATTTGAAAATTTGATGACTTTCTTTTGAGAGACGATATCTTTATCATGCACTTTTGATTAACAATTTTGCTGACTGTTTACATTGAAGGATAGGTAAGTTACAAACTGCAAAAAAAAAAAAAAATTCTGAAAACCCACATGAGCAGCTCTTTAAGCAACTTTAAGTGTTTTCAACATTGATAAAAAGAAATGTTTCTTGAGCAGTGGATCAGCATATTAGGATGATTTCTGAGGGATTACGTGACACTGAAGACTGGAGTAATGATGCTGAAAATGTAGCTTTGCATCACAGGAATAAATTACATTTTAAAATGTATTAAAGTAGAAAGCAGTTTTTTAAAACGATGATAATATTTTACAATATGACTGTTTTTATGTATTTTTAACTAAATAAAAACAAAAAAAATATTCTAAAAAAAATTAAAATAAACCGCAATATACATCTCAGCCATTATTCACTGAAATCAGTTATTCACAAAAATGAGAGCTAATGAATCTTCTGCACAGTCATGTTCACATTAAATGTTGTTTACATAAATTTGAGTTCGTTTTTAACCTGTCAGTAATATCTCGAGTGTAAATAAGCAGCTGTTTCAGTCTGTTCCTCACAGAAAGCTAACAGTGTCTATTCATTGCTTTTATCACATGTCCCTCATATCTCTGTGTCCCTCAGCTTGCAGTTGTTCAGGTATGAACAGCCTCATGTGTAGCAGTCATGCTCTGTGAGGACTCATCAGCTGGTCCGGATTCTGTTATTCTGGTGAAACCGGATGCTGAGACCTCCACGGATCCTGTACAGGAGGTCATCCACAGCAGCACTTATGTTTCCTCTGTGATCCCTACACAGGGTGGCATCAGGTGCGTCAAAGTCAGGGTTTCTCAAATCCGGTTGGAAGGGACACTGCCCTGCAGAGTTTAGCTTAAACCCTGATCAAACTCACTCACCTGTGATTTTCTAGGCCTGTATCCGAAATCACCCCCTATATCCTCACTATTTGAAGGGACATCCATTTTTAGTGGTGTCCGAACCATAGTGGACATAGTGTTTTTAAACGGCTAGAGAATACCAATAATACACTGTGAAAGTCGCACGCCAAATGAATTCCCGCGTGTCGCCAGAAGATGGACCCGCAGCTGAATCATCCATCTATTAATTTTACAAAGCGCTTGTCCACGGCGTAATACAGCATAACACAACACAATTACAAATTCATTATAAATTTATTATTAAGTTTTTTAACTAGGGTTTTTACATAAATTCCATGACAGAGTTCCAGATAAGTCCTTTATTCTAACTACTGGAGCTGCCAGTTTGCCAGAATCAAGTGATTATTAAACAACAAGCACAAACTATGCAAATTGGCAGTCCTTCTGGTGCACTCAGTGTCCGAATTCACTCACTCGTTTTCATTCACTCCTTCAAGTGAACTGTATTAGTGGCCTAATGTAGGTAAATAGTAAATGAGGGTATAGTTGGCGATTTTGGATACAGCCTAGGAATCCTGAAGACCTTGATAAGCTTGCTCTGGTGTGTTTGATTAGGGTTGGAGATTAAGTCTGCAGGGCATTGACATTTTTGACATTTTTGTAGATTTTACATTGTGGATGAAGTTGTGAAAGTTACAGTATACTTTCATAGTAAAATGTTAACATTTTTGAAAATAAAAAAATAAAATAAAAAGGCTTTTATGCCCACCAAAACTGCATTTATTTAATCAAAAACATAGTAGAAAGAGTAAATATTATTACAGTTTAATGTTTTCTATATGAATACATTTTAAAATGTGATCTATTCCTGTGATGCAAAGCTGAATTTTCACCAAAAATGAAAATTTGCTGAAAATTTGAGTTTCATCTTAACATATTTGGAAAAAGGTAGCATTACATCATTTGCTTAGCAATGGATCCTCTGCAATGAATGGGTGCCGTCAGAATGAGAGTCCAAACAGCTGATAAAAACATCACAATAATCCACAAGTAATCCACACCACACCACTCCAGTCCACCAATTAACATCTTTTGAAGAGAAAACCTGCTCGTTTATTAGAAGCAAATCCATCATTAAGGTGTTTTTAACTTCAGATCTTGCTTCTGGTTAAAACAGAGTCCTCTATGCATACTATTGCTTTAACAAGTAAAAAGTCATCTCATCTGAATCAGGAGATAAATATGCACAGATCAAGCACCGTTTACAAGTAAAAACAGTTTTAAACAAAAATGTTTGTGGATTTTGATTTGGGAGGACAACAGAGGATGGACTTTGTTTTATTATGGATTATTTATATTTTGGCTAGTTAAAATGCCTTAATGATGGATTTGTTTCTTACAAACCACTGCTTTTCACTTCACTTATTGTGATGTTTTTATCAGCTGTTTGGACTCATTCACTGCAGAGAACTGGTGAGCAAGTAAATTTCAACATCTTGAATGGGCTAAGAGTTAGTATATTTTAATTTTTGGGTGAAGTAGGCCTTTAAAAAGGCTATTTGGCTCATAAATGTTTAATTTTAGTATCCCAGAGACTGGTGTTTGTTCATGAGTCATTGTTCTCTGTATCTGCATAATTGATGGTTAATATCCAGGTCTCTGTTTTCAGTCTGAACTCTGAGGAGCCGTTCTGTCGTATCTGTCATGAAGGCAGCGGCGCGGGCGATCTGTTATCTCCCTGTGAGTGTGCCGGCTCTCTGGCGATTGTGCATCGCGTTTGTCTGGAGCGCTGGCTCACGGCCTCCGGCACCAGCTGTTGTGAGCTCTGCCACTTCGAGTTTGCTCTGGAGAGACTTCCCAAACCAATCACTGAGGTAAAATTATCAGCAGCAGTGCTTGAGAATGATTTTTAACCTCTGAAGGATAAAATCTTCTACAATTTGCATAATTGTAAATATTCAACCCACTTTTGACTATTTTTTTTTTTTTTTTTTAGCTCTATTTATTCTCATTTTGCTGGTTTAGCCGGTGATGAAACTCGATCTTGAGGACTGACTGTTGAAACACAGATATTGTCTGACCTCGGCTGACATGTACTGCACTATGAGGCTGTCAGTCTGACTTCAGAGTTTATGTGAGACACGGGAATAAAAAGAGGTAAATCTGTAAATGGACATATTTAACACACTCTTCATAACAGTCATATGAAAAGTGTTTTTAAGCAGCATTATCAGCATCTGTTCTTCAGTCAGTCACTCTTGAGTCTGAGTTGTGTCCCCACGTCACATATTGGCGGGTCTGCTTTCCCTCGGCTTCTTTTAAACACTGATCCACTTAGCAGGAAAATGAGATTAGATGAGGCACGTATCCCTGTCGCTGCTGCTTATCTCATGTTTGGGCGGAGGACAGGAAGATGACACTACAGTCCATGAGCATCACAACCTGCTGAGCAACAGCAAACCTTGCCTGCTCTGTGAACACTGAGACTAACACTTACATTACTGAACCTGTCGGTTACATTACTGAGTCTGTCTATCTGTCATTTCTGGCTTTCTTTGCTTCTTTCTTTCTTTGTTTTCTTTTTTTCTGCACTTTCTGCATTTCTTTTTTGCATTTTTTCCTTCTTTCTGCATTTCTTTCTTTTTCCGTTCTCTTTCTTTCTTTCATTATTTTTTTCTTTTTCTTTCTTTCTGTATTTCTTTTCCCTTCTTTCTGCATTCTCTTTTTTACTTTTCTTTTCTGCATTTTCTTTTTTTAATTTTTAATTTTTTCAGCATTTCTTTCTTTCTTTCTCTTTTTCTTTCTTTCTTTCTGCACGTCTTTTTTTCTGCATTTCTTTTTCCTTCTTTCTGCATTCTGTTTCTTTCTTTTATTTTCTGCACTCTTTTTCCATTTCTCTTTTCTGCATTTTTCCATTTTTTTTCATTCTGCATTTTCTTTCTTTCATTATTTTTTCTTTCTGCATTTCCTTTATTTCTTTTTTCTTTCTTTCTTTCTTTCTTTCTTTTTCTTTCTTTCTTTCTTTCTTTCTTTCTTTCTTTCTGCCTTCTTTCTTTCTTTCTGCATTTCTTTTTGCTCCTTTCTGCATTCTATCTTTCTTTTCTTTTTCTCTTTCTTTTCTTTTTCCTTCTTTCTGCATTTTTTCCATTTCTTCTTTCTTTCTGCATTTTCTTTTTCCTTCTTTCTGCATTCTTTTTCTTTTCTGCACTTTCTTTCTGCATTTCCTTTTTCTCTTTTTTCCTTCTTTCTGAATTTTTTCTTCTTCTTTCATTCTGCTTTTTTTTATTCTGGTTTTTCTTTCTTTCTTTCTCCATTTTCTTTTCTTCCTTTCTTTTTGCATTTTCTTCCTTTCTGCATTTTTTTTTCCTTTTTTCTTCATTTTCTTTTCTTTACTTACTTTTTGCATTTCTTTTTTCTCTTTTTTCCTTCTTTTTGCATTTTTCCGTTTCTTTTTTCATTCTGCATTTTCTTCCTTTCATTCTTTTTTCTTTCTTTCTGCATTTCCTTTTCCTTCTTTCTGTATTTTCTTTTTATTTTTCTTTTCTGCATTTCTTTTTTCTCCTCTTTCCTTCTTTTTGCATTTTTTCTTATTCCTTTCTGCATTTTTCTTTCTTTCTGCCTTTATTTTCACTTCTTTCTGCCTTTATTTTCCCTTCTTTTTGCATTTTTCTTTCTGCATTTTCTTTCTTTCATTCTTTCTTTCTGCTTGTATTTCTTATTGTTTTTACATGTGCTGATTTATATATGCACTTATCTATGCATTACGTAATGTGGTTTTGTATTCTGGGTGGATGCAAATTCATTTTCTCTTTATCTTAGGTTGTCTGAATTTTAAGCTCCATATTAAAAAAGTTAATTAAAAAAGTTGAATTATCTTCCAAACAATACATGAAATAAGCTTTCAAACTGCCATAATTCAAGTATAAACTGTTCCTAATGAGCTGTTTTTCATGGCTGCAGTGGTTCACCACACCTTCCATGCAGCAGCAGAGACGGACGCTGTGCGGGGACGCCATCTGTTTCCTGTTCATCACACCCTTAGCGAGTCTGTCAGGCTGGTTGTGTGTTCAGGGAGCTATGGATCTGTACTACAGCAACGGCATGGAGGCCGTGGGACTCATTGTTCTTACACTGACACTCTTCACTATTTACCTCTTTTGGACTGTTGTAAGTTCACTCTTTCAGTGGAGCACAATTAAAGTACAATGATATTTTACACCTGCAGTGTTTCTGATTTCTTGCAAACACAGCTTGATTGGTTCTATGACACCCAGGACGATACAGTAAAAATTACATAAAGAAAATGTTCACAAGTTTTTGAAAACACTTTTCTGTTTGGATGGAATCTAGACAATGTTGAACAACAAATCTGTAAAAGAACGATTAAAAAATCACATGATGATAAAACTTTTCCACATAATCTTTCTTTTTAAACTACAGGTATCCCTACGTTACCACATTCACCTCTTCAGGACGTGGAATGAGACAAATCCCAGTGTCCGGCTACAGATTCCCCGTCCTGTGAAGAAACACCAGAGACCAAAACATCTAACAATGCACTTCTTGTGCAAATACAAGAATAAGGAGACCATGGTTTAGTGCCTGAAACATCATCAGGAAGAAAACAGCTGGCTATTTTGAACAAACCCTGATTTCATCATGTCCTGATTTTGTATGAGGCCCTGATTTTGAGTCACACTAAGATCTGGAGTGATTTTGATTTGGGACTCACATGTGGAACTGAAGCAAAAGCTTTTGGATTTGAAGTGGATGGTTTCATCTTCAATTGTGCTTAAATAATGGAAGACTTTAAAACAAGGAACTTTTCAGCCATGAAATTTCAGCATCGGGAAAGCGTGTCAACCCACAGGAAAAGAACACGTCTTCATAAATAAACCAGAGAATGGTGTTGAGATAATAATGATTGAGCTATTTATACCTACAGGATTTACCTTACAAGATTGTTTTATAATTATTTCACAGAATATATATCTAGATGAACATACAGTGGCTATAGGCAAGACAATCATACACGTATGCACATAATTTCATTACAGTTTGCTTCATCATGGAAACACTTGAATCATACAGAAAAGTAAACATGAAAAATGTGAACGTTTAATCATCTTTTAATCATTAGATGTTGTAGCTAAATTGAAAAGCATAACACAAATTCAATGTATTTTGTGTGCACAGTAAATGTCACATCAGAAAATCCAACATTAGATAATGTACACTACTGTTTTTAAATAAATTAATACTTTTATTCAGCAAGGATGCACTAAATGACAGTAAAGTCATTCCCTTCTAGTCATGAATCATGAATATTTTTATCAGTTTCCACAAAAATATGATGTAGCACAACCGTTTTCAGTATTGATAATTATCAGACATGCTTCTTGAGCAGCAAATCTGCATATTAGAATGATTTCTGAAAAATCACTTAAGTTTGGAGTTATGATGCTGAAACTTCAGCTTTACATCACAGAAGTAAATTACATTTTAAAATATATTCAAGTAGAAAACATCTATTTTAAATTATAAAATATTATAACAAATATTACTATTTTTACTGTATTTTTGATTAAATAAATGGTCCGCATTAGAAACATTTCTTTATTTCTTTATTTCTTTATTTTTTATTTGAACAGTTCATACAGATTTACCACCAGTTGCCACACCTGAAGTAGTATTGAATTGTCAGTTCAATTCAGCATCAGATTTCAGGTGAGTGGGTTGAATATCTCTTTCAGTATTTAAAAGCATAATTTTTACTCTCTCTGTCTGTCCGCATTTCTGCACTGTAAAAAATATGATCATATCAAGTCATGACAACTTTTTCACATTACTTTAACTCATTTTAAGTTATATTAACTTGATTTGGTTTAATGTGAATTAAGTTGAATTGACTTGTACAAGCAAATTGATTGTACTTTCAAATTTAAGGCATCAACTGAACTCAAGTTGTAATGGGTAGCATTATTTTACAGTGAGACACCCTAGTAAAAAATAAATATACTAAAATGTACTTAAAATACATTTATTTCATGGTAAGTATACTACAAATACATTTACATATTATGTACTTAATAAAAAATGCCCTGGAGTTGTACTTTTGGTATTCTAAACTGGTATATTTAAAGTCTAAGCTAAATTGGAATGACTAATTTTGTACTTAATGCACTTGTGCGGAAGTAATGCTTAAGTCCAACTAAAGACAGACTTAAGTATATTTGTGCTTTTGCAAGTATACTTTAGGTACACTTTAAATATTTTGCATTTAAAGATAGATATTATTTCGATCATACAGTCCTCATCAATAGTGACATTAAAACATATTTAGGCTTAATATTCAGAAATGCACATTGTGCACAAGTAGTACTCCAAAAAAAGTTTAATTACAATTTTTATATCGGTAAGTCTCGAGCGCTTTGCAGTAAATATGTTAATAGACTTAAACTATACTTAGTATAAATTAAATGCATTTTAAATATATTACTTTTTCACTAGGGTAGTCTAAATGTGGACATGATTTGATATTGTGAAAGTGAGAAACAAGCAAATAAAAATATATTTAAATTTTTTACCCTTACATTTTCTCTCTCTGCTGGTACAAATAACCTGAGGCTGTTTCTTTCACTGTGATCTGAATCATTCACAGAGATGATGCATGATCGTCCAGATCTAGTGAACTAGGCTGGATAGTTTTCCTCACTTCAACACCGTCAGAATACAAATCGTGAGGTTTAGTGAGGTGAATGGATCTGCAGTCAATGAAAGAGCAGTATGTGTTAGTATTCATGCTTTAAGATGATTTACAAGCAGTTAGTCCAATGTTAATGTGCACAAAATAGGAAATGACATACAAGTAGACTTATGCTAGGCTGGATGGAGAGGAGAATAGCACAGGTTTTACCCACTGGCAAAATGAGTAGTAGTAAATCATACCGTTAACTATGCTAGTTAACGTTATGTTAACAAGAACAGTGCTTAAAAGAGAGATGAAGGAATCAAGCATCACTACTATTGCACTCATTGTGCTATAATTGCATCAGTAACAACTCAGTCTAGAGAAACACTTTTCTTTTTTTATGCATTTTAAGACTAAGAATAGAAGCAACCAAAAATATTGGTGTCTTTGGCGCTATTAATGACAAGTGCATCGGCAGTAAATAAATCCGTCACCTGTCCTTATATTCGGCCTGTAGCCACCGAAAATCTTTAGTTGACTTCTCCATTGTGTCCTTGAAATAGGTGATGTCAATATGAATAAGCTTGGGTCATTTATCGTGTTTCTAGGAACAACCAACTTTAAAAATTGCCGTGAGCACAAAACCACAACTTCCGAAAAGTGTCAACAGAGGGCGCTAATCTTGAGACATTAAAATACTAATACTGCTTCCCAATGCGCATACTGTGTGTGGCCCTGGACCACAAAACCAGTCATAAGGGTCCATTTTTTTATTGAATAAATAAGCTTTCCATTGATGTATGGTTTGTTAGGACAGGACAATATTTGGCTGAGATACAACAATTTGAAAATCAAAACAGACCAAAACAGACCTTCAGTGATTGATAGGATTTTCCCATGAAGCATTGCTTACATTCTTATTCTGACTTTTTTGCAGGCTTAAAATATAAGTAGAAAAAGATATGGAGAAAAATCCTGTAATGTTTTCGCTCAAAAATCTTAATTTCATTTTGACTGAAGAAAGAAAGACATAAACATTTCGGGTGACATGGGGGAGAGTAAATTATCAGAACATTTTTATTCTGGAAGTGAACTAATCCAAATACCTTGTACCATTTTCTTTTTAAACGTATTTAGAAAAAAAATCTATTAATTCAAGGTTTGTAGTGTTGTTCATCTCATTTTGGTTTATGGCTTAGAGAAGAATACTGAAAATCCCTATGGGGAAAATGAATGGAAAATTACAAAAAAAAAAAAAAAAACACCTTACACTTTAATGCAGAGTTGAAGGTGCTCTCTGATTCATCTGTGAATAAAGTTACAGTAATATTAGTCTCATAATGATACAGTTGAGGTCAAAAGTTTACATACACCTTAAAATGTTAATTATTTTACCAAAATAAGTGGGATCATACAAAATGCATGCTATTTTTTTATTTAGCACTGACCTGAATAAGATATTTCACTTTTAACATTTACCTACAGTCCACAAGAGAAACTAATTGGTAAATTTATAAAAATGACCCCATTCAAAAGTTTACATACAGTTGATTCTTACTGTGTTGTTACGAGTATGATCCACAGCTGTTTTTTTGTTTGTTTGTTTATTTTTTGTTTAGTGATAGTTGTTCGTAAATCCCTTGTTTGTCCTGAATAGTTAAACTGTCCACTGTTCTTCAGAAAAATCTTTCAATTCTCACAAATTCTTTGTTTTTTTTCAGCATTTTTGTGTATTTGTACCTTTTCCAACAATGACTATATGATTTTGAGATCCATCTTTTCACACTGAAGACAAATGAGGGACTCATATGCAACTATTACAGAAGGTTCAAATGCTTGCTGTTGCTCCAGAAGAAAAAACGAGCATTGAGAGCTGGGGTGTGAAAACTTTTGAAAGAATGAAGATGTGTACATTTTTCAAATAAGTTAAATTTACCATGATCTTCAAATTCCAAAAGTTTTCACCCCCAGCTCTTAATGCATCGTGTTTCCTTCTGAAGCATCAGTGAGCGTTTGAACCTTCTGTAATAGTTGTACAGTATATGAGTCCCTCTGCTGTCCTCAAGATGAATCTCAAATTCATACAGTCATTGTTGGAAAGGGTTCAAATACACAAAAATGCTGAAAAACCAAATAATTTGTGTGAGCTGAAGGATTTTTCTGAAGAACAGCGGGCAGTTTATCTGTTCAGGACAAACAAGGTACTCATAAACTCATAAAAAAAAACAAAAAACACAGCTGTGGATCATACTGGTAACAACACAATATGAAGAATCAAGCGTATGTAAACTTTTGAACGAGGTCATTTTTATAAATTCCTTTCTCTTGTGCACTATTTGTAAACATCTTTTATGTGAAATATCTTATTCAGGTCAATACATGGGATTCTGGTTTATGCTGGTCCTTTGCTGGTTAATGCTGGTCCTTTGCTGGTTTATGCTGGTCATGTTGTTGGTCAAGGACCAGCATAAACCAGCTAAGGATCACCATAAATCAGCAAAGGACCAGCATAAACCAGCAAAGGACCAACATAAACCAACTAAGGACCAGCATAAACCAGCTAAGGACCAGCTTAAACCAGCATCAAAACATACCTAACCAGCATCCCAGCATCAAAACATACCTACCAGCATATGCTGGGTTTTCTCACCAGGGTATACGATTTTTCAACGGCTGGACCAAAACAAACGTGCGCTTCGGCCACACACCCGCTTTCCGTATAATTTACAGTATAAAAAGTGTTACGTCTGTGGAATGTCCCCATAAAAATGACCATAGTGTCAGATGGAGAATAAGAATGACAACATGTAATTTGTTTAAATGTAAATATATATTCAATGTTGTAGTAGATCTGGAGGGGTACTCGCCGACCGTCACACAACGCCCCCGTCTGGATGGTAAAATAATAGCAATGTCTAACGAGCAATACACCGGGACCCAAAAAGACTTCACTGGACATCTGGCTTTCATGATCTAAATCTGGAAATAAAAGTCTTGGGATTTTGAATCGCTCTAAAAGAGAGGACGTTTATTATCTAAAATAAATAATTATGAAATATTTAAGATTTTGCACTATTTCTAGATCATTCATATTAATAAATTAATAATCACTTATATTGATGTTGATCATTGATCATGTGAGCTTTTGTAGGGTCAGATGTTTTTGCTTCCATTGAAGCACAAAATGCTCTATGAATCATTCTCAAGGTTTTGTACGAGGTCAGGTTTTGTACAAACTTGTGAAGATCATGCTGCTTGAATGTTGCTGTTAAAGCAGATGATCAAATCTAAACCATTCTGAAATTAGATGTTTTTAAAATTCAACTTTTAATTCATATTGTTATGCTGATTATATAATCTGTATAGGAAAAAAATACTGTATTCAATTAGAAAATATAAGCATTCTCACTAGTGGTCTCAGATTTTTGCATCCAATCATCATGTTATTATGTGTGACAGATGACTACTGTCAAATATATGACTTTGCTCGGATATCTGTATTTGATATATGTCTATGAAATATCTGCTAGTTCATTGCTTAATATTTCAGAAACCTGTTGAATGAAAACTGTTGCATAATTTTCTTCAACAGCAGGTGGAGATAAAAGTCCATGAATCCACTAAAACCTTGAAACTCAGCAGCTGTAATAAGAACTCATGCCTTTTGCATTCAGAAAAGGCAGAAATGACCATGAACTTTTCTTAGGCATCTCACGGTTACATATTATTTGTTGTATTTTGCTGTTCAAACTCTAAAATCGATATGCACATTGGTTGTTTCCCACCCATTCAGATGACAGGCCACCTTTTTAAAATTTCAGTGTAACGCTTGAGTACTTTACACATTATTCATCAAATCTGCTGCTAGATTTATGTGGAGTAATAATGAACCCTGTAGATCCAAGAGCTCACTAATAGTCTCTTTAAAAGAATGAAAAGCTTTGCCCCTCTGCTGCTCACTTTGACTTGAACTAGGGCAGGTGAAAGCATATCAAAGCCTCTAGCTGCCAAACGCTACTCTGCACTTCATAATAAACAGATCTGCTGTGCCCCAACAAGCTCTTTGATCACTCACAGGAGCATATAGAATGATAAAAGCCCACATGAAGTGCGGGCTGCTATCTGGAATCGATCCAAAGGGTTTAATGATGTTGAGAAAGTATTTATACATTTGCAAATGTATGAATGTCATTGCATTAGATACAAAATATCAAACCTATATGATGCTATAATATATGCTGTAATATATACTAGTCAAAAGTTTTTGAACAGCAATATTTTTAAGTTTTTTTTTTTTTTTTTTATTAAAGAAGAAATATTTTTACTATTTAAAGTAATGGTTTTCTATTTTAAAATGTAATTTATTCCTGTGATCGAAGCTAAATTTTCAGTATCATTGTCTTCCATGTCACATGATTCTTCAGAAATCATTCTAATATGCTCATTTGCTGTTCAAAAAACATGTATTAATAATAATAATAATAATAATAATAATATCAGTATTTAAAATATTTCAGTAATTTTTTTCAGGATTCTTTAATGAATAGAAAGATCCAAATATCAGCATTTATCTGAAATAAAAAAGCTTTTGTAACATTATACACTATACCAGTCAGTATATTTATTTAATTATTTATTTATTGGGAAAGAAATGATAGAAAATAATACTTTTATTTAGCAAGGATGCTTTAAATTGATCAAAAGTGATGATAAAGATGTTACAAAAGATTTTTCTTTCAGAAAAATTCTATTCTTCGAAACTTTCTATTTCTATATTAGTGAAACCTGTTACCATTATAATAATTATAAATGTTTTTGAGCAGCAAATCGAACATTTTCTGAAGATAGATTAGATTTCTGAAGGATCATGCTAAAAAATTCAGCTTTGAAATCACAGGAATAAATTAAATTTTGAAATATTTTCAAATAGAAAACAATTATTTTAAATAGTAAAAATATTGAAAAATTATAAAATTTAGGATCAAATAAATGCAGGATTGATGAGCAGAAGAGACTTGTTTAAAAAAAACATTAAAAATCATCACAATCACTTTTGACAGGTAGTATATGGGTGTGTATAAATTTATATAAAATAGCCAAAACAGCCTAATTGTAGGTTAACATCAAAAAGTCATAAATAAATAAATAAACTGCAGCAATGACACTGAAAATTTAGCTTCGATCACAGGAATAAATTACATTTCAATATATATTCTAATAGAAAACTGTTATTTTAAATAGTAAAAATACTTCAAAATTCTACTGTTTTTGCTATACTTTGGATCAAATAAATGCAGGCTTGGTGAGCAGACTTTAGAAACTTAAAATCTTACTGTTCAAAAACTTTTGACTGGTAGTATGTAGGCGTGTATAAATTCATATAAATTAGCCAAAACAAAATAATCAAACCCTATTTCTAGGTTGACATCAAAAAGTTTTAAATAAATAAATAAATAAATATAAACTATATAGAAGAAAGAATTAAAAAATGTAAAAGGTAACAAAAGTATCAAACCATTGTTCTAGTCAACATTTTTCATTTTTTAATTCTTTCTTCTATACAGTTTACATTTATTTATTTATTTATTTATTTATTTAATACTTTTTGATGTCAACCTAAAAATAGTAACCTAGAAATATTTTTTATTGTTTATTGAAAGGTTTTGTGTTTATTTCACTGTTTATTTTATTTGTATTTTTGTTTTTTTTTTAGAAAACACACAAACACACACACACACACACGCACAATGGCAGCTTCCATTGTGACTCTATCAAGTGTGACAACATGCCCCGCTGCGGGGGGAGCGTTCTAGTCGCGTCGCGTCCGGTGTGGGACGCCTAGCGGACTATCAGCTCAGCACACTAACTTCTGTCAGCTCAGTGCTCAGTACGCAGCCCTGCGCTGAGGATATCGGTGAAACTCGCAGTCATTCGCGCTGCATTCAGCCATTATATCATCCGACTGACCGCTGTGTGACGGCCATTCACGCCATTCAAATCAACATCATCAGGACTCGTGCGGTGTTTATTGATCACCGGTGCGGCGAGCGCGTTAAATGGATTAAAATGTGAATCTATGAGTTACTTTGCAGCAAAGGTAAGAGCTGATCGTATAAATGCACGCGTCTTTGCGTAGCTTTGCACTGAGTTTTTCTAGAGTAGCTAATATCAGCGGGTCTATCGGTTTTCAAATGTTTTATAATGTGAGTCTTTTATAATACAACTTTGATTTGTCTGACATAACCTGTGTGTGCGTTTGCTCAGTTGATCCATCTCTTTGCAGCATCTCCTAATGCACTAATTTGATCAAATAAAAGCAGTGTCATGTGAATATGGGTATATATGACATGCACTGCTGCACAGAAATGATTCACGCAAACCTATTACACTGCATTCCTACTGCTGTTGCATTATGCATGGGGAGTACCTGAGTAAGAGGCTTTTTTTCACTGTCAGAAATCTCATACCAGACTAGATAGTGTAATTAAGTCAATCAGAAGTACCACTGTCTGGCACTTTCCATTTAAAATCAACAGAGGTAAATAATTGAGCATCATTCATACAGCAGCAGGATCTGTGGTTAAACGCATCTCTGTCTGTTTCTCTCTCCTCAGGCTGATATCTGACTGACATCATTCACCAGGCAGCTCTGGAACAGGATTTTAAAGATGGAGCTCTGGGTTCTGCCAGTATGTCGGATCAGCTTGATGTTGACACTGATGTCGTCCATTGGTCAGGTATGATAAATGTCAAACATTGTTGAAGTGAAATTAGTATCGCTCACCTGAATGCAGTCGATCAGATTTTCTCTACACTGTCATATTTTTGAATAATAGCTGCAGTGCTTTAAGTCACTTTTACAGCACTGGTTCTGGAATCACATTTAATATATAGTTCATATTCAGGCAAACTGTACTGTGATATCACATTGAGCAGGTCAGGTTATTACTATGATGTTGTTGCATTGTTTAGCTGACAGTGTTCTTGAAACTCATTTTTGCTCGCCAGCATGATATATTGCCACATACAGTGCAGATTGCAAGTTGTAATCAGACTTTAACATTCATTTAACAAGTCATTTAACATTTTTATACTGGCTAGTCATCATAATGGTGACATCATGCAAGGGTTTGTGGGCGTTTGGGCCTTTCTTGAATCCCATAGTGCAGTAATTTGTTGTCATCTGACAGAAAATTGTTGAATTATGTTTTGTGTTTTATTGTAACAAATTACTGTGAAAGAACTGGCAGTAGAGTAGAGTGCATGGAAATATGAAGAGGTGTACAAAGAACAGCCATTAGAATAACCTAGACTTTTTCTTATATATGACCCTGGACCACAAAACCAGTCATAAGTCACACAGGTAGATTTGTAAATTTCCTACGGCAAATATATCAAAACTTCATTTTTGATTAGTAATATGCATTGCTAAGAACTTAATTTGGACAACTTTAAAGGCGATTTTCTCAATATTTAGTTTTTTTGCACCCTCAGATTCCAGATTTTCAAATAGTTGTCTGTCTGTCTCGGCCAAATATTGTCCTATCCTGACAAACCTACATCAATGGAAGCTTATTTATTCATATGATGCATAAATCTCAATTTCATAAAATTGACCCTTGTGACTGGTTTTGTGGTCCAGGATCACATATGTAGTACAAAAATGTATCAAATGTTTATGCTTTTGATATTTGTGTTGAATAATTGGTGTATAATTATAATTGTGCATCCATGCATGACAAATCACATCGAATCATTTTTGTTTTTTTATATTGCACTTTTTTCTCCCAAAATATATGCATCTAAAAACAACGTATCTAACATTTTATATTTTGTTTTAGTCCATTTTAGTGATTTAGGGTTAGTTTAGTGAGTAGATTAATAGTTTCATATTTGATTATTTTGAGATTACCAGCCTTTTCGAATAACATTTAGTAAATTGTGTAAATTGAGCAATTCTATAAAGCATTTTTAGACTTCCATATATGTTTACAGATTCAAAGTTTGGTGTTAATGCAATTTTTTTATTGATTTATTTTTTAATGAAATTTCTTATGCACCAAGGCTGCATTTATTTGATTCAAAATAGTTAAAAAAAATGTAACAATATACTTTTTAAAAAATGTATATTACAGATTATATTTTTGTGAGAACTGTGATTTTTTTTTTTTTTTTTTTTTCCAGGATTTTTTGATGAAGTTTATAAGAACAGTATTTATTTGAATTAATTATTTTTTTTTTTTACAAGGTAAAAACCTTTATTGTCAAGAATTTGGCGATACGATACGTATCATAATACAGGGGTTGCAATACGATATGTTGTGATACATTGCGATAATGTAAGCAAGGCAATATATTGGGATATTTCTTATTTTAAGAATAGGATACAATTTTAGAAAAAAAAAAAAGACAGTGGGATCTGTATTTGCATTAATCAGTCCCTGTAACATTCTATGTTATTGAACCACTTTTTGTGCAGTATAAGGTGGAAAATAAAGTGCTTGCAGGATTCTTTAGTTATTAAATGTTTAAGCTTTTATAAACAGAGCCTATATTTTTAGACCCTGGTTTAAAGGTTCACAGTTTAAGTTTACAATTGTAACATACAGGCCTGGTTTCACAGGGCTTAGACTAAACCAGGATTAGGCCATAGTTCAATTGTAATTTTTATAAATGTGCCTAAGAAAAAATCGTTACTGGTATGCATCTTGAGACAAAACAAAGGCACTGGCTTGTTTTAAGATCAATTAGTGCAAGTTTCTTTCAGTTGAAACAGCTCAGACTGACATATTAGTCTGGGACTAGGGTTTAAGCCTTGTCTGTGAAACCTGGGGACAATGTCATAACATTTTGATCTGACCTTAAGAATTACATCTGCTTAATATCAATAAAAATAATTATAAAAAATTCTTGCAAGATTCCTAAAGAAAACAAAATAATTATAAAACAATACAATAAATAAATATATTGAATATTCTCAGAACCTTTTTGTTCTGAGAATTTTGCGAAGAATTTTAGAAGTTTTGGATTCCATGAGTTCTTCAGTTTATATTTATGTTCCATGTGGAATCGGCAAGACTGCGACGGGAGCACCACCCCAACTGCACAAAACGCCCCCACCTCTAGAGAAAGCGGCAGCCGCACGGCGACCCCACCGCGCCTGGCGCGAAGCCCCTTTCACACGGGCCGTGGCAGTTACCACAAAAACTGAAATTACTCCACACTTCAGCTTTGTACACCGAGGCGGGAGCATGAATTCTTCTTTCATTCTTCATTACTGACAAAGAACTATATTAACGCCAACATTAGTGATGTGCCTTTATGCTAGTATTTCCTGTCACTGTTTAAGTTCAGAGATAAGTGAAGACTGCACTCTAGCGTTCGGGATATAAACTGAAAATGAAGCAACTGCCATGAATCTTGTATGTATTTTTTTATAATATCGATATTGCGTTTTTGAGAATCGATACAGTATCACCAAACAAAATATCGTGATACTCACGTGTATCGATATTTTCTTACAGCCCTACTTTATGATCACTTTTAATCAATTTAATGCATCCTCGCTGTATAAAAATTATTAATGTATAATTTTTATTTAATTTTTTTTTTTTTTACTGATCCCAAACTTTTGAAAGGAAACTTAATTTTCTGTCGTTTAATATATCATATTGTAACATATCAGACATCAGTTGAGGGTGGCTTTGGATATCATATCTGCATCAGCCATTAAAAGCCCATATGTGACCCTGGGCCACAAAACCAGTCTTAAGTAGCACGGTATATTTGTAGAAATAGCCAAAAATATAGTTAATGGGCCAAAATTACAGATTTTTCTTTTATGTCGAAAATCATTAGGATTTAAAGTAAAGATAATGAAGTAAATATATTTTACTGTAAATATATCAAAGCTTAATTTTTGTTTAGTATTTTTGATTATGCATTGCTAAGAACTTAATTTTGGACAACTTTAAAGGTGATTTTCTCAATATTTAGATTTTTTTGCTCCCTCAGATTCCAGATTTTTAAATAGTTGTATCTTGGCCAAATATCGTCCTGTCCTAACAAACCATACATCAATTTCAGAAAATTTGCCCTTATGACTGGTTTTGTGGTCCAGGGTCACATAAAGGCTGACCAGTTTGTTTGAGAGTGAACTTGCAATGCAAATGTATATGTATATGTGTGTGTGTGTGTGTGTGTGTGTGTGTGTGTGTGTGTGTGTATATATATACACATATCAACTCAAATATTCAACCCAAACATCACAGCAACAGACACACCCAAATCAGCTCTCTCCTCAGGCCTCTCAAGTCGGCTCATAGTCACGCGCTTCATCGTAGGTCCGGAGGGAACCGTTAAGCGGTTGCCTTCTTTTTTAGTAAGAAACAGGTTATATATAGAGGTCTGGTGTGGATGTTAATGGAAGAGCTGGCATGGACGTGGACGCCAGCCTAATCCAGTACAATAGGGCCACTCGATAAGAGCAATTTACACCGTGGAGCTGCCACCTAAAGTGGCTAAATCTCTTTGTCCAACGCGCCGGTACATGAATAATGACAGCTGAAACCCAAGTCCTTCCTTTGTGGGATTCTGAACAAAATGGATATGGAAAGACGGAGGAGAGAGCAGGTAGCAGGTAGTGGCATTAGTGCAGCAGTGCACTCTGGGATAGAGTTACAGCCGGCCACGTCGAGCGCCTTTTCCATGCACGCACCATTTGGCTAGTGTCATTCATTCCCTAGTTTGTACGCGAGCTGACAGACAGCAGCAGCACTCTCTTTACGCCGTTTTATACCACGTCAGAATTTATCATTTCCAATTTGCTGACTGAAGCAGGTGACTGTGGCCATCCATCTTGGAGAGAACAGGTTTCTGCTGGAGTCTAAATTGAAATTTGATGTGCATTTATCCAGAGTCTCCATTAAAGCTCTTTGCAGTAATCTTTCAGAATAATATTTGTTCTATGGGCTAAACACTTCGGCTTGATTTATGCGCGCGTGGGAGCCGCCGCTGGGACTCCTTAAGAAGCTGTGAGTTTCAGCACTGAAAGCGAAGTGGAGTCTAACAGGTGTTTTCACTACTCTTTTCCCACATCTCCTATTTTCCTGCTTTTCCTATTAGAGAGCGGCTCTGCTCTTTCACCTCCCTCTGGCAGCGTGCTCCTCCTGCTAGACGCGCACACGTGCACATCTTTCTCATGAAAGAACTGCAGGGTCGGATTGTGTTAGATGTGGGATTTGGTGGGCAGACGTATTTAATTTTGCCTTGTGTTCAACCTGATAAAATGAGAAAACTCACAAGGTCTCAGCTGAATCGTAGTGTGGAGTTCTATTGGTGTTTTATCTGTGGGCAGTATTGGGCCAGAAACATATTTCACCAAATAAACAGACGTGAATTGCTTGCACACTTTATGAAGTAACCAGCATGTGTTATGATTATCTATCTGTCTGTCTGTTTGTCCGTCCATCCATATATCTGTCTGTCTGTCCGCCCGTCCATCCGCCCATCTATCTATCTATCTATCTATCTATCTATCTATCTATCTATCTGTCCGTCCGTCCTTTCGTCCATCTGTCTATCTATCTATCTGTCTATCTATCTATCTATCTGTCCACCTGTCCGTCCGTCCGTTCGTCCATCCGCCCATCTGTCTATCTGTCTATCTATCTATCTGTCTGTCTGTCCGTCCGTCCGTCCACCCATCTATCTATCTATCTATCTATCTATCTATCTATCTATCTATCTATCTATCTATCTGTCCGCCTATCCGTCCATCCGCCCATCTATCTATCTGTCTATCTATCTATCTGTCTGTCCGTCCTTCCGTCTGTCCATCCGTTCGTCCATCTATTTATATATCTGTCTGTCTGTCTGTCTGTCCATCCGTCCATCCATCTATCTATCTTTCTGTCCGTCCGTCCATCTGTCCATCTATCTATCTGTCTATCTATCTATCTGTCCGTCCGTCCATCCATTTATCTATCTATATATCTGTCTGTCTGTCCGTCTGTCCGTCCGTCTGTCCGCCCATCTATCTATCTATCTATCTATCTATCTATCTATCTATCTATCTATCTATCTATCTATCTATCTATCTGTCTGTCTGACTGTCCGTCCGTTTGTCCATCTTTCTATCTTTCTATCTTTCTATCTGTCTATCTATCTATCTATCTATCTATCTATGTATATATCTGTCTGTCTGTCCATCTGTCCATCCGTTTGTCTATCTATCTATTTATCGATTTATCTAGGGTCCGTCTGTCTGTCCGCCCGCCCGTCTGTCCATCCGTTCGTCCATCTGTTTATCTATCTATCTGTCTGTCTGTCTGTCTGTCTGTCCGTCTGTCCATTTCGTCTATCTGTCTGTCCTCTGTCTATCAATCTGCCTGTCTGTTAGTCCGGCCATTATTCTGTCTATCCATCTATCAGTCCGTCTGTTTGCCCATCTATCTATCTATCTATCTATCTGTCTATCTATCTGTCTATCTGTCTGTCTGTCTGTGTGTCTGTCTGTCTGTCTGTCTGTGTGTCCGTCCATCCGTCTATATCTCTGTTACCTTCAAATTCAGGAAATGAAATAGAATTTAAATGGCATTCTCAGTACATTTCTGCACAACCTGTTGCATACAGAATGCTGTTGGTTTTATTTGCTGAACTGCAGTTCTTTTTAGCTCTCGGATTCTTCAATAGTTAGCTGCACTTTGGCAGCAGGTTCTTATTAAGCTCTTAAATTCACTTGTTTGGATAATTCAGCACCTAACACTTCATCTCAGCGGAGCAACCGTTATTCTTTAGGGACAGAAAGCACGCACTTCTTCTCCCAAAGAAATGTAACATTTAAGAAGAAGCTCAGAGGTTAAATGAGTACATAGTCAACAATTACGGGCCAGAGTAGATTTTGAAATAGCGATTCTAGCTTGGCTTATACCGTAGATTATGACAAGCAGATGTTGCACTAACCTTGTGCCTGATTGCTTTTTATTGCATTGTGTTTTCAAGGGTATTGATATTCTCAAGTTCTCAATTGAAGCCATTCGTGCCCTGTTTTTCAACGTCACCATCTCCTCCATTTTAGTGAGCCCTTATTTTTCGCTTTCCATATTTTCAATTTTTTATTCCCAATTTACAGATTCAGAAAGATTACTAAAGGGTTGCATTGTAGGCGGACGAACAAATGAGCCTTTTGTTGTCTCTGCCTTTCATAGACGGGAAATGCATAACAATGCGCTCTTTCTATCACATTGTGAAGTTTTCAAATCATTTTTTGGGATAGTTTTCACCATTGACAGGGACCGTAGAGAGACGACAGGAAATTATACGGCGGTGAGAGGAGGAATGAAAATGGGTTGAATTCGAACCTTGGAGGTTGCTTTTTCATTGCAAACAAATGAGGTGTGTTATGCCGCCTACCTTTTGGAACAGCCTCTGTGTTGATGATGCCTTAAAATGCGCACTAGCTTGGAACAAAGCCAGGATGGTAAACAGCGCTAGAGACGTGTTCATCAACTCACAGACGAACAGAACAACAGCTCTATCTCCCATGTCATTTCTGGCTAGCACTCAGCAGATATTGTGTTTGCGTGTGTGCGTGTGTATTCAAATGAGCGAGCATGCTGTGTTGGAGGACAGTGTGAAGTTTTCCGTGGAGTTGTCAGACAGCAGTATGAAAGCTTTGCACGCTCAGTGCTGTTGTATTGTGGGTCCAGAGACACTACGGCTGCAGCTCCAGCCTGTTTGAACAGCTGACACCTAAAGCAGAGACAAAAAACCTGGCTCCAGACAGCCTCATCGCTAAGAGCCGGGAATAGGCTGTGGATGTTTTAGTGTGTGTTTCAAGTGTGCACTTGTATGTCTGTATATTTGTTCTTTATGGATGAACAAGAAGGCTACAGGGGCCCCCATAATAATTACACACTTAAGCCATACTTAAAAATGTCTGAATGTTATTGTATTGCATAAAATCTAAAACAAAGTGTTTTAGAGCACAAGCAAACATTTTATAAATATATCTGTAAACCTGAGGAGAACTGAATAAAAATATCATCCTCTAAAAATTAACAAAACAGTTCTGAAAATGCATTATTTTTGATATTTTGTATGTAATGCAGTAACATTCAGACATGAAGTAGTAAAATGATTTTTTAAATTACTTTTAAATGTCATTTAACAAACTTTAAAAGGAAGCCAGAGTAGAGCAATCCACATTTTCATATTTATTAAAAATGGCAGGTTATGTGTTAACAGAGGCTTTGACCTCCACAGGAAAGTGTTGCGTCATGGAAGGGTGATTTTACAATGTTGCTAGGTAGCAAAAAAATGGAATTTTGAAGCATTCAAATCTCTTCATAGAGGCTGACAGATTTTAAACTCATTTTTGCTGCTTTGTACTCGGAAAATATAGTTGATGAGGCGAAATCATGTGGCCTTCATGTGTTCTGTGGCTTCACAATATCTGCTGATGGTTCAAAGGGTGTTAATGTTTTGATTTATTGGTCCATGCAGGGCCATAAATACACAGCTGCTTTTAATTGCAGTTTTACAGATAAACCCTTAAATCAATGCAGCACATAAATGCGTTACTCTGAGACAGACAAACCCCGAGTGCAGGATAATCATTCTGCAGTAAATCATTGAATCCCAAATATTGTTTTGCATCTTTAAATTCATGCATGATGTAAATCCGGATGTAGGTCTGGTTTAAATATACATATACGGTTGAAGTCAAAAGTTTACATACAGAATCTGCAAAATGTTAATTATTTTACCAAAATAAAAGGGATCACACAAAATGCATGTTGTTTTTTATTTAGTAAAGAGCTGAAAAAGATATTTCACATAAAAGATGTTTACATATAGTCCATGAGAGAAAATGAATTTATAAAAATGACCTTGTTCTTGTTACCTGAACGATCCACAGCTGTGTGTGTTTTTTTTTTGTTTAGTGATGTTGTTCATGAGTCCCTTGTTTGTCCTAAACAGTTAAACTGCCCGCTGTTCTTCAGAAAAATCCTTCAGGTCCCACAATTTTGTTGTTTTTTCGGCATTTCTGTGTATTTGAACCCTTTCCAACAATGACTGTATGGTTTTGAAATCTATCTTTTCACACTGAGGACAAATGAGGGACTCTTTTGCAATTATTACAGAAATGCTCACTGATGCTCCAGAAGGAAACACAATACATTAAAACACATAAAAATCCTTCAGGTCCCACAAATTCTTTGGTTTTTCTTCAGAAGGAAATACGATGCATTAGGAGCTAGGGGAGTGAAAACTGAAAAAAGATCAGGGTCAATTTAACTTATTTTGTCTTCTGGGAAACGTAAGTATATTCTGTAGCTTCTGAAGGGCAGTGCTAAATGAAAAAAAAATATGATATTTAGGCAAAATAAGAAAAATGTACACATCTTCATTCTGTTCAAAAGTTTTCACCCCCGGCTCTTAATGCATCATATTTCCTTTTGGAGCATCAGTGAGCGTTTTGACCTTCTGTAATAGTTGCATATGAGTCCCTCAGTTGTCCTCAGTGTGAAAAGATGCATCTTAAAATCATACAGTCATTGCTGGAAAGGATTCAAATACACAAAAATGCTGAAAAACCAAAGAATTTGTGGGACCTAAAGGATTTTTCTGAAGAACAGCAGGCAGTTTAACTGTTTAGGACAAACAAGAGACTCATGAACAACTATCACTAAACAGAAAAACAACTGTGGATAATTTACTGTAAGTAACAACACAGGATTAAGAATCAAGCATATGTAAACTTTTGAATGGCATTTTTATATATTTAACTGTTTTTTCTCTTGTGGACTATATGTGAATGTCTTTTATGTGAAATATCTTATTCAGGTCAGTACTAAATACAAAATAACATGCATTTTGAATGACTCCTCTTATTTTGTGTGTAAACTCCAACTGTATTTGGCTTATAATGTTAAAGCTGTTGGGTTCAAATCATTCATGAGTTTGCAGCTTGCATATATCTTGTGATTATGTCTTGTCATGTTTAAACATTTGCTTTTAGACAACTTTATTCATCCAGCATCTTTTTACTGAAGGTGTCATCTAAGTGCTTGAGGTTTTTGAATCCAGAATAAAGAGTGAAAATGCAAAAGAAAGTCTGTAGATTGTGTGTGAGCCTCCATCAGTTATGCGAAATGGTAAAAGAGCTCTTATCTGTATGTTTTGACATGTACTGCTCGTCATGAATTCTCTCTCTCTCAATCTATGGTGAGTCGAGTTGAACTGAAAGGCTCATTCATACGCAGTTACTGTGTGGCCATTCACTCCGACCAGCTGTAAACAGACTCGCTGCCTTTTTGCACCCGCTGCACTGCTAATCTGTTGGATGGGACCCTCTCTCTCTCTCTCTCTCCCTCTCTCTCTGACATGGCAAATTGGCTCTTGACACTAAGCCCTGGCATATATTTCATGAATCCATTAATGGGCCCAGTCAGCCTTTGATAGAGAGCGTGACATTATGCTTAGTTCAAGACCTTAAAAGAAAAGTTCACCCAAAAATGACAATTTTATCATCAGTTAGTCATGTCTATACAATTTCAAGCCTCATATTATTTTCATTCTTCAGCGAAACACAAATAGAGCTGAAATACAAGGAAAATGGATGGTGATTTATACCGTCAAGCTCCAAGAGGGACAAAAAGTGCCATACAAGTTTCATGAAAGACTTAAGCATTATATTTCAAGCCCTCTGAAGTCATTTTTGCAGCCTGATTTGCTGTATACTTTATTTTTATAAACTATATTTGCTATGAACTCTTAAAAAATAAAGATTCCAAAAAGGGTTTTTCGCAGTGAATCATTTTTGGTTCCTCAAAGAACCTTTCAGTGAAAAGTTCTTAAAAGAATAATATTTTTCTTAACCCTTTTCCACTATAAAGAACATTTTGTGCATTGGAAAGCTTCCAAAGATGTTAAAGGTGTATCATAGAATCAAAGATTCCAAAAAAGAACTTTTATTTTTAAAAGTGTGTCGTGACTGGTCACATGACACACCAGAAGTAATGACGCCAAATCTGATTTAAAGAGGCACTATTTTGGAAATTAACTTATTTCCTCGTTCTACTTTAGAATTTGAATGTTTAATCTACTTTTTATGACTTTTTAATCATTGGAATGTATAAATCACGATCCACTTTCAATGTGTCAAAAAGCAGCTTGGCTATTCTGTCTAGTGTCTTGTTTTGAGATTCAAAGAAGAATGAAAGTAAAATGAGATTGAAACCATATGAGGGTGAGTAAATGATTACAAAATGTTCATTTGGGGTTGAACTATTTCTTTGAATGTCTAGGATAATTCATTTGAAAAGTAATCTTTTTAGATGTGAGCCTCCGTAAACATTGATCGTGGCTCAGCTTGTAGGTTCTGCTTCATTTCACAAATCTCCAGTTGTTGAAAGGACTGTGATATCTGACTGCCACCAGATCCTTTGCAATTTAACAGTAAGATAACTGGTTTAGGACCAAGTGTACCACATCCCAGTGTATTTTAGTATTATTTTTATACTGTTATAGTGTTTATTCTTATTTCAAATGAGCTTTTATTTTGATATTTGCAGTTCACAATCATTTTGGTTTTTGATTTGGTAATTTGTGTTTCTTTGGTCATTTTTATTATCATTTTTTAGGGCTGTCAAACAATTAATCGCGATTAATCGCATACAAAATAAAAGTTTGGGTTTGCCTAATATATGTGTGTGTACTGTGTGTAATTATTATGTATATATAAATACACACAAATTAATGTATATATTTAAAAGAAATATGTTATGTACATATTTTATTTATATGTAATATAAATTATATAAAATTGTAATAAATACATATACTTGTAAATATTTCTTAAATATATACATGAATGTGTTTGTATTTATATATACATAACAATTACACATAGTAGACACAAATATATTAGGCAAACTCCAACTTTTATTTTAAAAAATAATAATAAAAATGTCAAAATAACAAGAAATTACCAAAGCATAAACTAAAATCACTATGAACTGCATTAATCACGATTAATCATTTGACAGCCCTATTATTTTATTTTTTTTTTACATTTTTTGTAGTGTTAATGTATTTTTGTTCCAGTTTCAGTTTTTATTTGATTTGTTTTAATATTAAAATTATTTCATTTATTATTTCATTTTCATTTATTTGCCAAGCCAACGGTTCTGATTTTTGTTTTAATTTTTTAATTTTTCCGATATAATATATATATATATATATATATATATATATATATATATATATATATATATATATATATATATATATATATATATATTGTTTTATTTTAGATTAATTTCAATTAATTAAAATTATTTGTAATAGTTTTTATTTTAATTAACTATAACTGCACTGCTACATCCATACTATATATTCATATTTTACAACCATTACAACCTGTTTGAGGAATGTCCTTTTTAAAAATTCTTCAACCCACTTTCTATATAATTTTTGGTAGTTAAAATACTCTTTTCTGTCGGGTTTAATGTGCTTAGTCCACTATAAGTAAGTTATTTGCTGAATGCTTTCCTGAAAAGAGTAAGCATGAGTGATCAAGAGCATCATGACCAACCTGTTGTGGCAATGCAACATTGACTTTGGGGCACAATTACATATTTGGACCAGTGAAAAATGTGACGAGTGTTTGAGAAATCTGTTTGAAATCTGCTATAATTTTTGTAATTACATTACCAGTGACAGATTAATTACATACAGCTTCTCTAATAGCTTCATTTTGATTAGGTGTAACATTAAAGGAATAGTTCGGCCAAAAATGAAAAGTTGCTCAAAATGTACTCACCCTCAGCCCATCCAAGATGTAGATGAGTTTGTTTCTTCATTGGATCAGATTTGGGGAAATTTAGCATTACATCACTTGCTCACCAATGGATCCTCTGTAGTGAATGGGTGCCATCAGAATGAGAGATCTTCCTCCACTGAAAATGTCCATTCCTTTCACATCAAAATCCACCCACATATGTGTTTAGAACTGTTTAGACAGATTTGTACTTGTAAATGGTGCTTAATCTGTGCATATTTTTCTCCTGATTCAGACTAGATGACTTTATCACTGGAGAAAGCAATTGTGGATAGAGGAGTTTCAATGAAGTCTCAATGATGGATTTGTTTCTTATAAACTCACAGCTTTTTGCTTTACAATGCATTAATTGATGGACTGGAGTGGTTTGGATTACTTGTGGATTATTGTGATGTTTTTATCAGATGTTTGGACTCTCATTCTGTTGGTACCCATTCACTGCAGTGGATTCATTGGTGAGCAGGTGATGTAATGCTAAATTTTTCCAAATCTTTTCTGATGAAGAAACAAACTCTGTACATCTTGAATGGCCTGAGGGTGAGTACATTTTCAGCAAATTTCCATTTTTGGATGAACTATTCTTTTAAGACCAAGCAGTAGCGTTTGCCAGTTTATTGTATTGCCAGTGGACTAAAACCTTTAAACGTGTTAGTGTTTCTAAAGCCACTTACCTGCCTTTCAACAAAGCAGTTTGAGAGTATGTTATGTCACCTAATTAATATTCATGAGAATATAGCTTTCAAAAGGTTTATAACAACTCACTCCAATTTCAGGTCATTCTTAAAGCACTGACACTTTCTAATTTTACTTCCAGCGTAATCTGCATATGAACTTGACATGCTGTTCATATGCATCGCTAAACATGCAGTATTTAATTCAGTCGTGTGGACTGCTTACCCAGCACTGAGGCACTTCCTGAAGGAGCCTTGCTTTGTAAATACAGTAAACTGTGTGTTCTCTCACCTTTACTATTTATTATTCTCAGTAAGTATTTCAATCTCCGCACTGAAGCGCCTCAAGCGGCTTTTGGATTTGCATATGGTAGATATCCAGGAACGATTCACCTCAGTGTTTTTCGACCTCAGCGCATCTTATGCATCCTCATTTTGTAACAAAAATAGAATAACACAATCAAAATGCAGTTCGATTGTGGAGGAGGTGAAGTTCATGACTGTTCAGACTGATGGGGAATCATTTCAATTAGAATTTGTAACAAGTTGTGCTCCTCAGGGGCTTGAGTCATGACTTTAGCAAACAAGATGACTCTGTCTATGGATTTTCAGTGTCCAACTGATTCTTGATGATTGTTTTTATCGGATGCATTCTCAACAAATTGATTTGCAAAAAAATGCACA
The DNA here is from genome assembly GCA_036247105.1 of Cirrhinus mrigala. NCBI lineage: Eukaryota > Metazoa > Chordata > Actinopteri > Cypriniformes > Cyprinidae > Cirrhinus > Cirrhinus mrigala. Next base: position 44,167,886 of record CM070013.1, read on the forward strand.
TATTGCATCATGAACACAAATAGCTGAAATGTTGCATGCTGAGCTAAACTTCTGAAAGAAGAACGCAGAAAAGTAACGTATTACAGTTTTTTTCAATTGCTTAAACACATTTCTTGAAATTATGCCTCCACCAATTCTAACTTAATTCCCTGAACTTACTATATTCAGGTCAAAATGAAGCTCTCCACTCAAAACAACTCAATCTTGCTGAAAAAAACAAACAAACCTTGCTCTCAGACATGACACACACACCCTCAAAAACACACACACTACAACACAGTTTTACACACTGATGAGATCAGTTCAAAACAATACTATGAAAACTGGTAATAAGTGTTGCTTGGAAAAAAAAAATCATATGATAAACACAACAAATGTATGCATTTGCAAGTGTTTTACAGTTTTTCTCAATTGCTTAAACACATTTCTTGAAATTATGCCTCTTTTTTGCTTTTTTGAGATTAATTCAAAACAATACTACGAAAACTGGTAATAAGCATTGCTTGGAAAAAAAAATTCATATGATAAACAACAAATTAATGGATTTGCAAGTGTTTTAATCCTTAATTTATTGTACTGTAGAGTACAGCACAAAACAGCAAACAGCAACAAAAATAATTATTCTGCCCCAGCATCCCATCTTTGGTCTGGGACAGGCCAAAGAACCTCCTCAACATCACAAACTTAATTGTCCCTGGACCGGCAGCGGGGGTAAAATCCTCTTGCATGCCTGATCCATCCCTGGCACGCATCAACTAAAATATATGGGACTGCTTGTTTTCTTGCCCTTGCCCTTCCTATTTCTCTTCCATGTTGTTGTCATCATCCTCCTACTTCTTCTCCTACTCTTCCTCTTTTACCTCCTACTCTTCGTCTTCGAAATTATACATTACTGTATGCAGGATATTAATTGAAAAAGACCGGATAGGATTCACAGTTACACTTTTACTAGTGGTCTGACAAAAAAAAATATCAGGATAAAAAAAAATGAAAAAACATTACAAAGTCATTGTAGAGCTCATTGTACAAACTCTTGTGTTGTCCTCTGTCTATATATGCTTTCCAATTGAAGGTTCATGAGATGTTGAGATGTACCTTTGAGCTGTTTCAGAGAACTGCTTTATCATTGGTTGATCTGTAGTCTCTACATTAGTGAAAGTCAATATTAACTTGAACAATTCATGGCAGTTTACAAAAAATCTAATAGCAATGTGTAGAATATGCTTGACAGTTTATGACAACTAGATCAAAAATTTAGCATTTACTGTAAAGACATATACGATGAGCTAGTGACTTGATGTTTTGAGGGGTATAGCACAGAGAACTATATAATACATTTTGAGCAACATGACAATAGGAACTGATAATGTAGGAAACCACAGACAAATCAGTTGCATAATCATCTGCATGAACGTACCAAAGCAAACGCAACTTGTTAAAAAAATTAGAGACATTTTATGATGTGCACAAGTGACAAGATGATGTGGAGGCTGAACAAGAAGTTTTGAGAATTTCATTTCTGATCTGAGAAATGCACCAAACTGCAAGCTGACTTTGGCCCTTTTATCTCCGTCGAAGGTTCTGATTGGTGTGTGATAAATTTTGACTTCTAGTGTTTCCACTTGGGTAATTGTATGCTAATTGAGCTCAAACTTTGCAGACTTGAGTGAACAATATTGAATGCTCGTGCTTTCTAAATGACCACTTGGTGTAAGCACTGAGAAATGTAGGGATTTGTTTGTAGAGTTTTGCAGTAACAGTTCACCAAATATTACTCATGTGTCAAACCAGGGGAATAGTGTTTATAGTTTAGGGAAATGGGTGTGCTTTTTGAAAAATGGCATTATGGTTTTGAAATTTTAGTTCAAAAGACTGGTTATAGTGTTTTAGCAATCGAGAAAAACTGTAAACAGAAAATTCTGTCAATAATGTGACATTATAATTCAGATTTATAATTTGTTAGTTTTAAATAAGGTGACCAGATTTCAGAAAAAGAAATGAGGGACATTTACGTACTCAGTGGTCATAATGTAATTGAAATCTTATTTGTTATTTCTTATGAATTGAAAAGCATGGACAATAAATTTATTTTAAAAATATATATATTTTATACAAAAATGATTATTATGTTTGTCCTAAATAATTTTAATACATTTCACCAAAAATCATACTATGAAAAAAGGTAATTAGTAATGTTTGAAAACCGTAAAGAGATCAAAAAATTATTATATTAAAACAAAATTACAACTTTATAAATGCACATTACAAAAGTAAAAAAAATATATGATAAATTAAACAACTTCAACAAATATTTTTTAACATTTGAAAGCTGTATTTAATATTTTCATTTTCACCAATTGACATTCACAACTTTATTGCATGTTATTGCATGTTTGTGCATTGGAAATTCATCTTTATTATCCCTAATTAGGCTTATTATTTTGCATTTTAGGTATTTGCTATTTGCAAATATAATTGTTTTAAGTGTAAAATATGAACTTTTGGTCACCCTTAGTTAAAATATTTAAAATACTAATAACTACCTTTTTTCAGATTGATAATAAAGGATGCATGTAATTTCTGCTAAACAAGCATTATTAAACATAACTGCAGAAAGACTCCCTCTGTCTGCCAATAAATGTATTTACATGCACAATTTTACATTGATTATTCGAGGATCAGTTCACTTGCAAAATAAAAATTTCCTGATAATTCTCCAAGATGTTCATGTCTTTCTATCTTCAGTCGAAAAGAAATTAAGGTTTCTGAGGAAAACATTTTTCTCCATATAGCGGACTTCAATGGTGACCAATGGGTTGAAGGTGCAAACTGCAGTTTCAATGCAGCTTCAAAGGGCTCTACACGATCCCAGTCGAGAAAAAAGAAAAAACGATTGGTTATTTTATATATATATATATAAAAAGACAATTTATATACTTTTTAACCTCAAATGCTCATCTTGTCTAGCTCTGCGTGAACTCTGTGTATTCGGGTTCAAGACAGTTAGGGTATGTTGAAAAGCTAGACAAGAGAAGAGCTAGAAAAGACGAGCGTTTGAGGCTAAAAAGTATATAAATTGTATTTTTTAATACGAAAATAACCAATCGTTTCGCTAGATAAGACCCTTCTTTAGAGCCCTTTGAAGCTGCATTGAAACTGCAGTTCAAAGTTGGAGGCACCATAGAAGAAATCCTGAAATATTTTCCTCAAAAAACATAATTTTTTTACGACTCAAGAAAGAAAGACATGCTCGTCTTGTCTTGCTCTCCCTGAACTCTGTGCATTCTGCCTCAAGACAGTTAGGGTATGTCGAAAAACTCCAATCGTATTTTCTCCCTCAACTTCAAAAAGCATTTCAAAATCATCCTACATCGCTGCAGAAGTACTGACCCAGTCTTTGCAAAGTGAACATGCAAAGAAGATCACCCTTAACAAAAAAGGAAAAACAGTGATATAGGACGATTTTGAAGTTGAGGGAGAAAATACGTTCAGAGTTTTTCGACATACCCTAACTGTCTTGAGCCAGAACACACAGAGTTCAGAGTAAGACAAGACAAGCGTTTAACATTAAAAAGTATATAAATTGTATTATATTTATGAAAATAACCGATCGTTTCGCTAGATAAGACCCTTCTTCCTCGGCTGGGACTGTTTACAACTACATTTGGTATCGTTTCAAGTCGCATTTAAACTGCATTTTGCAAGTTCAAACTCGGGGCACCATATCAGTCCATTATATGGAGAAAAATGAAAATGAAATGTTTTCCTCAAGAAACATAATTTCTTTATGACTGAAGAAAGAAAGACATGAACATCTTGGATGACAAGGGGGTGAGTAAATTATTTGTAAATTGTTGTTCTAGAAGTGGACTTTTCTTTTAATAATAATGCAACAAAGGTCATGCAAATGCATCAAACTGTTCTTTTGTCAGTTAAATGCCATAAATCTGTTGAATGTGTTTAATCAAAATAAGATCTGGTATGCAACACCATTTTTGTTTTACATCTAATCAATTCCTGATGGATAAAATCAAGTCAAATATTCATGTATAAAAAAGGAAATAAGTTGCAAATGCCATTTCATGTTGAGGTTGAGCTTAATAAAGTTGAAAGAGGGAATTTATCTTCTCCCTCTCAACCCCCCACTTTATTTTGGGTGGTATGGACAAGTGTGAGTTATGGATGTTAGGACCATTAAATGCTTAGCGGTAAATCCCAGGCTTCCTGCTGAGCCAAGGCTGGACGTTTCCCACAGGCAGACGCTGTGGATGCAGGATTTTTTTTTTTTTTGTAGAGAGGACGGGGACTTTTTTTGTTGGTGTTAGAGGTGGAGGAAGCAGGGTTAAGAGTTAGCTAGGTGGAGTGGCGTTAAGCTGACGTGTTAAGGGGTGTGATTAGAAACAGAAGAGGTTTGGCCAGTGGCGAGCCGGCCTGGAGTCAAACGCGGCAGTGCTGGTGCTTGTAGGGGAGGGTGATAAGAAGCGTTAACTGTTAAGGAGGTTAAGAGCAGATGAGGTGGGGTCACAGACTAGAGTAAATATAACAGTGGAAGGCAGAATTATCTTGGGCTGCTTCCAGACTCAAACATATTTCAGAAATGGAAATATTTTAGTGTGATTAACTGTGAAATATTGCAACAATGTGTACAGTTTGTACCCTCATAAATATCTCAATTGTCGAGACTTTGCCTCAACGGTCCAATATGAGCAAATGTTTTGCGTTTTGGTGAAAAGATTATTGCTCTGTTCCAAAAGCTTGGACTGCCTTGCTAGCATTCAATCCGAAATTTAACATTGTAAGTGAAAGATTTGGAACGTAACGCTCCCGTAGCGTTCGGGAGAATCAGGTCACTAGTGATTTCAACAGAGTTGGAATTTTAGCACATGTTGCTAATTGAATTATATGATACTCTGATAAGAATAAACACGCATAGCACAGGCAGATATTGAGGTTGAACCAGTGTTGTCACATGGACTATTTTAACAATGTCCTTACTGCAATTCTGGGCCTTGAACGTGTTAGTTGTGTTGCTATCTATGCAGGGTCAGAAACCTGTCGGATTTTCATCAAAAATATCTTAATTTGTGTTCCGAAGATGAACGAAGTTTCATTTTTGGGTGAACTACCTCTATAAAAGAGGGTCCCATTCAGGCAGCTCAGTAGGTTTTGGAACAGAGCCCATGTCACCTCAAAACAAATATCCTATACTATGGTAATCTATACTATGTCCAGGTACCCAAATAGATCAGGAACAGCTGTTAGCAGATCCTCACATTTACCCAACTCCCATTCTCAAGGTCAGCCAGAGCCCTCTCAGAATTCCTCAACTGGATTTTCCCCAAACACGTCACCCGAGCTCTGCGAACACGACTCACGGGGTGGTCATCAATGCTGGCGGGAACTGTTGACTTTAGGGTTATTGCGTTATAACCTCTTTTTATTGGTTTTTCAGAAGCTCAGCAGTGCACAGAAGCCATCAATCAAGCTGGATTATTGGTTGGTTGTGAAGTCGATAATGGAAGCCCGTTTTGACACTGAATAAAAAATTTAATTGTGACTTTTTTCTATAAATTTGCAATTCAGACTTTTTTCACAGAACTGTGAGAGAATTGTATATAAATTATATTTATATACATTATAAATTATACAGATATAAACTTTAAAGAGTTTATATCTCACAATTCTGACTTTACAACAAGGAATTGTGAGTTTTTTTCCACAGAATAAAACTTTATAACTTGCAGTTGTGAGTTTATAGCTCATAAAACTAAGAAAAAAGTCAGATTTGCAAGATATATTGTAAATTGCGGAAAAAAGTCAGTATTACAAAAAAAAGTCGGAATATGCGAGACATAAACTTGCAATTGTAAATTTATATCCCACTATTCTGAATTTATAACTTGTAATTGTGAGTTTATATCTCACAATTCTGAGAAAAGAAGTGAGAATTGCAAGATGTAAACTCACAATTGTGATAAAAAGGTCAGAATTGTGAGAGAAAAGGTCAGAACTGTGAGGAAAAAAAGTCATAATTGCGAGATATATACTTGCAATTGTGAGGAAAAAAGTCTGAATTGCAAGATATAAACTCACAAATGCAAGAAAAGTTCAGAATTGTGATAAAACTCAGAATTGTGAGAGAATTGTGAAATTTGCAATTGCTGGAAAAAGATCAGAAATGTGAGAAAAAAGACAGAAATGCGAGATATAAACTCGCAATTGTAAGAAAAGAAGTCTGAATTACGAGATATAAACTCGAAATTGTGAGAAAAAGGTCAGAACTGTGAGGAAAAAAAGTCAGAATTCTGAGATATAAACTTGGAATTGTGAGAAAAAAAGTCAAAATTGTGAGCTATAAACTTAGAAAAAAGTTAGAATTGTTACAAAAAAAGAATTGCAAGACATAAACTTGAAATTGTGAGAAGGTCAGAATTGTGAGGAAAAAAATCGCAATTGTGAGAAAAGAAGCAAGAGTTGCGAGATATAAACTTGAAATTGTGAGGAAAAAAAAGCCAGAATTGCATAATATAAACTCAAAATTGTGATAAAAAGGTCAGAATTGTGAGGGGAAAAGTCATAATTGTGAGATATATACTTGCAATTGTGAGGAAAAAAGTCTGAATAACAAGATATAAACTCGAAATTGCGAGAAAAAGGTCAGAATTGTGAGAAAAAAGTCTGAATTGTGAGATATAAACTCGCAATTGCGGGAAAAAGGTCAGAATTGTGAAAAAAAAGTCAGAACTGCAAAATATAAACTCACAAATGTGAGAAAAAGGTCAGAATTGTGAGATATAAAATCGCAATTGTTAGAAACGAAGCAAGAGTTGCGAGATATAAACTTGAAATTGTGAGAAAAAAGTCAGAATTGTTACAAAAAAAAGTCAGAATTGCAAGACATAAACCTGCAATTGTGAGAAAAAGGTCAGAATTATGAGAAAAAGTCATAACTGCGAGATATAAACTTGAAATTGTGAGAAGGTCAGAATTGTGAAAAAAAAAAAAAAAAAAAGCCAGAATTGCATAATATAAACTTGAAGTTGTGAGAAAAAAGTCAGAATTGTGAGAAAAAAGTCAAAATTGGGAAATATAAACTTGAAATTGTGAGAAAAAAGTCACAGTTGTGAGATGGAAAGTTGCAATTGCCTTTTTTATTTTTTATTCAGTGGCGGAAACAGGCTTCTGTAATTGATAGTTCACTCTGGTGTGTTTTTGGAAACTTACTAACGTTCAACTTAGTGTAGAAATGAAAGGATGTATTTGATTGGTATTCAGAAAGGTTAGTTCCTCCTCCAGTGGTCTGCTCTTGTTTACACATCTCAATAAGCAGCAGCTGATGCCATCAAGTGCCTCCTAATTGTTTTAGGAAGCAAGTTGTCCGTAATTGCCTTGTAAGTATGTAAGTTTATGTATGTTTAGATATGTGAATGAGTGTTTGGCAACTGCCAAGCTTTACCTTAGTTACCCAGAAACACTTGCTGGCTTGCTGTGGAGCACATTTGTCACAGGTGTCGGGTTGATAAAAGTGTTACCATGACATGTACCTCCGTCCTCTTGAGCTCTTGCTTATTAAAGTGCCTTCAGAAGATAACAGAGATCAACAGACAGTTGGAACAAGCCTAAAAAGGACAATCTTGCTGTTAGACTACTGACAGAGTCAAAATAAGGATAGCTGGTACTAGAGGTGTGTGAAAATATCATAATTGTTTTTTTAACAGTGTGGAAGCTGACATTTGACATTTGCCAACAATAAACAAAAACAACATACAGTTGAGGTCAAAAGTTTACATACACCTTGCAGAATCTGCAAAATGTTAATTATTTTACCAAAATAAGAGGGATCATACAAAATGCATGTTATTTTTTATTTAGTACTGACCTGAATAAGATATTTCACATAAAAGAAGTTTAAATACAGTCCACAAGAGAAAATTACGGTGGCCGAGAGAGCTCAACGTGCTGCAACTTAAGAAAACACATGCAAACAGAAAAAAACGACAACAAATAAAAAAAAAAAACATCTTCATTAGTTTGACAACACAGGCGCTGCAAATCGCAACGCAAAACACAAATACGGAAATGCGCTGCAAATTCTCACAACACAACCAAACACACAAACGCGCTGCAAATAGCACGGAGCACAACGGAAATGTTTCAGGGGGACCTCAAAAATTGATGAACCCAGCTGGGACCTGCATTTTGACCTGATTTTAACCATTAATGAAGCATTGCAAGTTTTTTTTTGAGAACTTTGAACGTTATATTTATTTACATATATTTATTTATTTATATTATTTATATTTATTTGCAATTAAGTTAATAACGTTTCACAGTTAAGTGTGTAATTCGTCAAATTAGTCTAATAATATCCAAAAGACCAATGAATCGTATGATCAGGATTAACAAAAAACTCACCTTTTAGTTCACAGACAACGCCTCTCTGACCAAAAGCCACTGAACAAATAATCAGGTCCAGATATTGAACATTCATTTTTCTATTGCCCTTATGCTATTTCATTTTGGACTGACTTTATAATAGACATAACAAAGAAATTAAACAAACCCCTTAATTTAGATTTTCATGATATTTTATTTTGTTTTCAAAACCCCTCTTTTTCTGATAAACAGGTTTATATTATAAATCTCTTAAATATCTTAGCAAAGTTTTATATTCACAAGTCAAAAGTAAGTCAGAAGAAACCATTATATATTACATTTTGTAACAGTAAACTTAAAATTTTCCTTGAAACCCTCTCTTTTCAAATTTATGTAACTGCCCTGGAATTTCCTTTTATTTATTTATTTATTTTTTTTGGTATGTTTGTGTTCATTTTGTGTGTTTTCTCTTTCTGCTGTTATTTATTTATTTTTTTGCAGTTGAATTTGCAATTTGAAATGTGCAATGTTGCCTTGTTTTTTTGTTCAATGATAAAACTGAATAATAAAAAATAATAATAATAATAATAATCAGGTCCCAGCTGGGTTCGTCACTTTTTGAGGTCCCCCTGAAACATTTCCGTCGTGGTCTGTGCTATTTGCAGCCCGTTTGTGTGTTTGCGGTGCATTCCTGTGTTTGCAGCACGTTTGTGTGTTTGGTTGTGCTGTGAGAATTTGCAGCGGGTTTCCGTATTTGTGTTTGTGTTGCGTGGATTTGCAGCGCCTGTGTTGTCAAACTGATGAAGATTTTTTTTTAAATTTGTTGTGTTTTTTTCTGTTTGCATGTGTTTTCTTAAGTTGCAGCGTGTTGAGCTCTCTCTGCCACCGTAGAAAATAATAGTTGAATTTATAAAAACGACCCTTTTCAAAATTTACAGAAGGTTCACGATGCATTAAGAGCTGGGGGGTAAAAACTTTTTGAATTTGAAGATCTGGGTAAATGTAACTTTTTTTGTCTTCTCAGATACATGTAGGTATCTTCTGCAGCTTCTGAAGGGCAGAACTAAATGAAAAAATATGATATTTAGGCAAAATAAGAAAAATGTACACATTTTCATTCTGTTCAAAAGTTTTCGCCCCCCTGGCTTTTAATGCATTGTGTTTCCTTCTGAGGCATCAGTGAGCGTTTGAACTCAAAAATGAAAACAAAAAAAACAAAGAATTTGTGGGACCTTAAGGATTTTTCTGAAGAACAGCGAGCAGTTTAACTGTTCAGGACGAACAGGGGACTCAAGAACAACTATCACTAAACAAAAAAACAAACAAACAAAAAAACACAGCTATAAATTTTTCAGGTAACAACACAGTATTAAGAATCAAGTGTATGAAAATTTGGAACAGGGTCATTTTTATAAATTCAACTATTATTTTCTCTTGTGGACTATATTTAAACATCTTTTATATGAAATATGTTTTCCAGGTCAGTAGTAAATTAAAAAAAAAAAATGACATGCATTTTGTATGATCTGTCTTATTTTATTAAAATGATTAACACTTCTCTGATAGCACACATACATCTGGGAGACGTCTAATTGACGTCTACATTTACATATAGAAGACGTATTTTTTAGAGTGTTTGCTCATGTGCAGTATGTCTATAGGACGTTTCCTATCAAATGTCAAATAGATGTCTATTAGATGTCTTTAAGATGTTTGTAATTTAGAATGTATGCAAAACTGACATCTTATAGACGTCTGTCAGATGTTTGTACACAGCAGATGCTTTCCAGATCAAACTTTAACAGACATCTTGCAGACGTACGTGTGCTATCTGGGTTTGCAGATTCTGCAAGGTGTATGTTAGGGCTTGCGCGATTATGACAAAAATCATAATTGTCAATTATTCCTGCGCAATTGTAATTGCGATTATTAATTATGATTATCACGATTTACATTGAATGATATTTTGAATAGCTTTATACCATTATTTGAAAAACTGCATGCCACATTTTTATATATATATATATTTTGGTAATTGTGCCTTTGAACGATTACATAATTGTGGCATCTGTAATTGTAATAAATAAATATATCACAATTCGATTAATTGTGCAGCCCTAGTGTATGTACAATTTTGACCTCAGCTGTATATGGGGGCAAAAATACCTCTGTATGAGATTTTATTAAGCAATATCACAAAAGCCATTTTCCCCAAATATTAGCATGGTTGAACTTTTTTTTTTTTTTTTTTTTTTTACTGTAGTTTTTATACAACAGGTCAATAAACAAGAATGTTGTGAGTTAGACAGAACTGTTGTTCACCAAAAAACACCCAGTGATGTTTTGTTCCTAAATGAACAAATAAATGATTCAATGATCCACTCAGAAAGAGTCACTTGCTTAATTCCTGAACGAATCAGCCATTTGAACAAATTAAATAAATGACTCAATGACTCACTTATTAAGACAGTGTCTTGTTTTAGTTTCATATTTTGTTTTAGAATCAATTCGACATCTGCATCGATTTATCGTCGTATCCCTAACATCCATAGGTAGGAGGTGAGAACTTAAGGATGACATGTCAGGAACTTGACGACAACATGAACAAAAGTGTTTTTGTGCTGCCTGACCTCTTAGTGGGCCTGCTTTCATAATGAGATCAAAGATCTGGCACCATCTTCTAACACCTGCATTTGCTAAAACATTCAGCCTGAGGGTAGAACTAGCAGAACGGACCAATGCCAATGGCTAATGAAAGCACACAGTGAACTTTACTACTTTGTACTTGTGTTTTAGCATTGAAATTGTCCAAGGTGTCTAAAGTTTGTCAATAATTTGTTTTCCAGTTGAGTAGCATGTTGTGGACTAATTTCGATGTGCATTATGTTGCAGAATCACGGCGCTTGGGTTGGCAATAGCCTGTAGTTGCTTATTGTTCCCAAGAATGAGCTACATCTCTGTTCTATTAATCCCCACATACCAACTGCTTCTGGTACGAGAAAAACAGTCACCAACAACATCAAAGTTTGGCCATAGGGAGCAGGCTCAACCCTGCAGGGCAGTTTTGCTCTTGCTGATTGGAATATGTTCAAAGAGGCTGCAACATGCTGAGATTAAACTGATGAATATGCATTATCCATCAGCAGGTGGGTGGATGATGTTGTCACCAGAACTCACCGAACATCCCTACTAAAGGCTCTGGCTGTATACAGACTCTCCTGGTCCAATGTTTATGGCATTAGTTTTCAAGGGTGGAGCGCAGTTGCTGTCTTGCTGGAGATTCAATATTAGGCAAAAGAAATAAACAATTGTGACTGTGAGTTTCGAGACTGAATCAAATGTCATAAGCTGGTACACGAGTAAATGAATCATATACTTTTGATGAATCCCTCAAAAACAATTCAGAATCTGACTCACTTTCCAAATTCAAAGTTCTAAATTCCAAAGAAGCAAGTTTTAAGTATAGGTGATATGCTCGTACATATGTACATTAATGTTCCAAAGATTAGGGCTGCATTTATTTGAGCAAAAATACAGTAATATTTAGAAATATTATTACAATTAAAAAATACAGTTTTCTATTTGAATATATTGTAAAATATAATTTATTCCTGTGATGCAAAGCTGAATTTTCTGCATCATTCACCAGTCTTTAGTGTCACATGATCCTTCAGAAATCATTCTAATATGCTGATTGGCTGATTTTTATTTTTATTTTTTTTTTGGAAATTGTGATACTTCTTTGTAGTATTCTTTGGTAAATATAAAGTTCAAAAGAAAATAATAAAAAATGTAACTTAATAAAGTATTTATTGTCACTTTTGATTAATTTAGTGTATCCTTGCTGAATAAAAGTATTAATTTTTCTTTAATATATATATATTTAATGCATTTATATATTCAAACAGTACATTCATAAATATTTATCCCCCACTACACTGCTGGAAAATCATAATTCTGTAGAAAACGCTGACCGGGTCAGTAATCTGCAACATGTTGAAGCCATGACATATTTAGTTTAGAGAGAGCTAAATTTGAAGTGTGCTATGAGAAAAAGTTGGTAGGGTTCTTTTACGACTCACTGTGCGACTACATTTCTATAGTTTCTGCCAATGGTAACTGACTGTCGTAAAAAAATACTCTGAAAGCTTTTACGTGACGTCAGGGACATTATATGATTGTCTTACAAGGAGCATGTGACCCAAATTGTTGTTGACGCTTTTTCCAAAGGTTTTCGAGTCAGGATGCTTTTACCACCCCGTAGACGCTGCTCGAGGTAAATGATGAATCTTCATTGTCCCACTGACTTCAGAGCTGAGGAATGTTCGAGTGACCAGATGTTAACCTGGCCCTGTTTTAACGAAGCACCCTTTCTGGAAGTTATGATCCAGGATTAGGTCTTTCTCTGACTGTACTGATCCTTGGCACCGAGCGCTAAAAGTCAAAAGCTTATCTAGGGTTAGTCCGGGCTGAGAAAAGGCACTGGCCTGCTGCCATAAACCCAGAGACCAGCCAGAGTTTTCTCCACATTGTTGAGTAGACTCGCTCTGACAGCGCCGTGACATTCCTTCGCTCAAAGCCGAGCCTTTCGCTTTCAATCTTTGAAGTTAGAACTCACGGCGCGGCCATCGACTTAGTGCTTTACTTATTTGGCACTTATGCCCTGCTGAGACAATGTATCTACAGTTCCCTAATAGAGTGCCTGATGAAACATCTTCTGGCACATAAAAACACGCACACCTGTGCCGGCTCTTGTAAATGCCAGTGGAAGTGAGTGGAGCCTTTAGTAATGAGCTTGTATGTGGCGCTAAGCTGAAGGAAACCCAGTACGGTTACTCACACGCCTCCTGATGTTCAAGTCGAATCAAAATCAGGGTAATTTACGGAAAAAGTTAAGGGCCGTTCACTGCAGGAAAGATAATGATAACCGTAAAGTTTATTTACTCATTCTAACTATGCTGGAATCACTTTCCAGCTGATGAATGATAAAAACATCAGCCAATCAGAATCCACTCAACTTTAAAGTGCTCACTTGGATTCTAGTATGCAGTTGAGGTCAAAAGTTTACATACACCTTGCAGAATCTGCAAAATGTTAATTATTTGACCAAAATAAGAGGGATCATACAAAATGCATGTTATTTTTTATTTAGTACTGACATGAATAAGATATTTCACATAAAAGATGTTTACATATAGTCAACAAGAGTTAATAATAGTTGAATTTATAAAAATGACCTACATATGCTTGATTCTTAATACTGTGTTGTTACCTGAATGATCCACAGCTGTTTTTTTTGTTTGTTTGTTTGTTTGTTTAGTGGTAGTTGTTAATTTTGGTGTATTTTAACCCTTTCCAACAAGCTGAAGCGCACTACTACATGAAAAAAATATGATATTTAGGCAAAATAAGAATCTTCTTTCTGTTCAAAAGTTTTCCCACTCTTAATGCATCTTATGCACTTAATGCATAATTTTTCCTTCTGGAGCATCAGTGAGATTTGAACCTTCTGTAATAGTTGCATATGAGTCCCTCAGTTGTCCTCAGTGTGAAAAGATGGATCTCAAAATCATACAGTCATTGTTGAAAAGGGTTCAAATACACAAAAATGCTGAAAAACCAAAGAATTTGTGGGACCTGAAGGATTTTTCTAAAGAACAGTGGGCAATTTAACTGTTTAGGACAAACAAGGGACTGATGAACAACTATCACTAAACACAGCTGTGGATCATTCAGGTACAACACAGTATTAAGAAGTGTATGTTAACTTTTAATAATTTTTATAAATTCAACTAAGCAAATTCTGTTCTTTAAATTTAAGTCTGTAAGAATATGTCAGTACTCACCACAACTACACTTCCGGGCCAAAAAGAAAAGTTGCACACTAATATTTCACTAGACTCACTAGACACCTTTAACTTTAATTACAGTGGCGTATTCATTACCATCAAGAGTTGCATTCATTCTTGTATTTGCAATGGCTGAGTCAATAGAGTCAAACCCTTCTTCAAAGTCGACTTCATCACATCCCAGAGATTTTTGATAGGGTTTATTGTCATGAGTCTATTTTGACCAATTCATGTGTGAAAATGATTTCTCATGCTCTCTGAATCACTCTTTTCACAATTTGAGCTCAGTGAATCCTGGCATTGCCATCCTGGAATATGGACTTTGGGGTATGTTGTCTGACGTGGTTGTTTAAGAAATGAAAAGCTACGCACTGCACCAATTAGGGATAAAAGAATTGTTACAAAACATTTTTAATGATCCAACCACAGAATCTTCAGCAGTTGCTTATTTAAATCCAAAAAGTGGATTTTTTTAATTAAAAACACTGTGACACCCAGTTTTGGGAAAAGTTACTTTTAAAACCAATTCATTACAATCAATCAATAAATGGGGGAATCAATAAATTTCAATCAATAAATGGGGGAAAAAAGTAACTGGCGTTACTTATTTAAAGGGGTCATCGGATGCCCATTTTCCACAAGTTGGTATGATTCTTTAGGGCCTATAACATGCTTTGGTTAAATTTCTCAATGGTAGTGTAAATAACACCTTTTTTACCTTGCCAAAATCAGCTCTGCAAAAATTATCCTGTTCTGGTCGAGGTTGCTTTAAATGTTAATGAACTCTGCTCGCCCCGCCCCTCTCTTCTCTCTGTGGAGTGACAAACCTGTTTACTTTAGCCGCGTTTAGCCGCTAAACTTGCTAACTAGCACGTTATTAGGAAAGGCGATTGCAAAGATTCATAAAAAACCCTTATACTCACTTCTGCTGTAAGTGAAGCTGGAGCACAAATGATTTGCGCGAACATAGACTCATTTGTGTAGATCGGGAGGAGCATTCCCTTCACAAACAAACTTAATCTACTGCATCTTCAGCGGCTCAGATGTCAGGAGTAAATGACGACCACTATGTTCATTATTACTTCCAGCAACACAACACCTCAGTCGCTCAATCGGAGATATTCTTGTCTAATTTACATCCCTTCTCTTGCATAGAAACAATGGAGGTTAGTCTGTTACAGCTGATTTAAGGCGGACATGAGGTAAGACGCTCATGTCAATCAACTATCGTGTGAGTGGCCTCTGTCGGTGTGACGCCACAGAGAACGGCTCGATTTGAAAAAGTGGATATTATTTTTACAGATTAATTAAAAACCACTGCATGGATTTTTATCTTTATAGGGTAGATTTGTACATAAACTGCCAACACACATTAATGTTCAAACAACATGAAAAAGTGAACTTAGCATCCGATGACACCTTTAAAAGAGTAACTCTTTTATTTCCTATATCTCTATATTTCCTTGAAAATTAAAAAGTAATGCGTTACTTTACTAGTTACTTAGTCTGATTACGTAACTCGCGTTACTTGTAATGCGTTACTCCCAGCACTGCTGACAACCAATCAAAATCAACCTGACTTTAAAGAAATCAAGCATTTAAAGAGGCAGATGACAAAAATGTGGACAGAATGCTATCATCTGCTGGTGTGGAAACTGATATAGTTATAATTATAGTTATCATTTTTGTTGTGAGCAGGCCTTAAAGGGATAGTTCATCCAAAAATGAAATTCTGTCATTAATTACTCACCCTCATGTCGTTACAAACCCATAGGAACTTTGTTTATCTTCAGAACACAAATTAAGATATTTTTGATAAAATCTGAGAGCTTTCTGACCCTGCATAGACAGCAGTGTAACTGATACATTCAAGGCCCAGAAAGGTAGTAAGGACATTGTTAAAATAGTCCATGCGACATCAGTGGTTCAACCATAATGTTATGAAGCTACAGTGCGCTATGAAAGCAAAAATACAATTAACTATAACCTTACTACCTTTTTGCGCCTTGAATGTGGTAGTTGCATTGCTGTCTATGCTGTCAGTGACAGGTAAGCTTTGTTTCGTAAATGAGGAAAAATTCCATCAATGGCAGGGAAAGAGTTAAAGAGTTTGAGCATTTAAAGAGGCAGATGACGTAATAAACAAAACATTATTGTTTCTTGGTGCGGAAGCTAATATAGTTATCATTATCTTTATTGTTACCATTCTATGTGTGAATAGGCCTTTAAACTGATTTGAAGGCAGTCGTCCAAGTAGTTTCTCATAAAATAAGAAAAACCCAGCATTAAGCCTATTAAGATCTGATTTGTGTATAGAAACAGAAGTGGTTCTTATGAAGGGAAGTTTGAAGCCCTCATCTACTGAAAGACTTTTTTTTTGTTTAGGGCACTTAAAGGATCATATGTCGGACTGTGAACATCCTCACAGGCCTTTTGTGCAGCTCCCTTCGCTTTCTATTCTTGGTTATGAAATGAAAGTCATTCCTGTTAGCCATATTATTTTTGCTCTGTCAGGGCTGTTTCCTGTAAGAGATGATGAGAGATGGCTGAGCCGCTCTACTCTTTCCTTTGCTTGCACGTACAGGAGGGAGTTTGTTGTCGTAAGTCTGTGTGGGCCCCCATGAGGTACCTTGGGGCCTCATAGGGAATTTATTGGAGAAGATGTCCCCTGCTAACACAGTCAGCACCTGAAGGATTTTTGTGTGTGTGTGTTTGGGGAACACAGATGGTGGGGTGTTTACAGGGGAGCAGAGGGATAGGAGAGGTGACAGACGAGATTTGTTTAGGCTGTAAGCAGTCTGGATTGAACTATGTGTTTGGAGACAGATTGCAGAAACGTACGTGATAAACATAAACATTTCATGCACACACATGCACATTGATGGTAATCAACAATAAAAGAGGGTACCATCTTTATTTTGGTTTTATAAAGGTTTTTAATGAACACATCAAATTTTATTAATAAGATGTCTGGGGACTGAAAATGTTAATAAAATGAATAGATTTATTAAATATTTGTATTTATAAAATTTGGTTTATGTATTACTACCAGTCAAATGTTTTTGAACAGTAAAATCTTTAATGTTTTCTAAAGTATTCTCTTGTGCTTACCAAGCCTGCATTTATTTGATCCAAAATACAGCAAAAGCAGTAATATTTTGAAATATTTTTTACTATTTAAAATAACTGCTTTCTATTTGAATATATTTTTAAAATGTAATTTATTCCAGTGAATCAGTATCATTACTCCAGTCTTCAGTCTCACATGATCCTTCAGAAATTATTCTAATATTATTATTATTAATAATAAAATTTACTATTAATAATAATAATTATTATTATTATTTTACTATGATTATTATTATTATCAATAAAACAATAATTACAGGAATTAATACTTTTTGTGCAAGGAAGTTTTAAATTGATCAGAAGTGATGACAAAGACATTTATAATGTTACAAAAGATTTCTATTTCAGATAAATGCTGTTCTTCTGAACTTTCTAGTCATCAAAGAAGCCTAAAAAAAATCATACTCAGTTGTTTTTAACTTATATTAATATTTTTTTTAATTAATATATGAAATAATTATTAATTACATGAAATAGATAAAACTCCATATATATATATATATATATATATATATATATATATATATATATATATTTCAGTAAAACACCATATATATATATATATATATATATATATAAATGAGTGGTGCTGTAGTTGATGGCTGTTGCTTTAACAGTGTTGAATTCAGTTTGGAATTTTATGTATTCAATTACTGTATTCTATATAAGAGGAAAAAATAATCATAAATAATCAAAATTAATGATGCAATTATTTATGTTTGGTTGCAACACTTATGTTGAACTAATGAACTTCCTCTGCGTTGTGACTGGAAATTTGGAGCCAATTCTTAAAATTCTGAATTTTGTCCAGCCCTCACACACACACGCACATGGACAGCAGGGCTGTTAATTCAGGCTTGTCAGTGAAAGTCTGTGTCACTGATGAAAGCATGCCGGGCGGCTCCTCTGACCGTGTGCCAAACTCTGCTGCTCTTTAGGGTGTAAGTGCTTGGAGAAGTAGTCAGTTTCACACACTGACCCTAGCAGACACTCCCAATGCTCAGGTACAAAATTAGATTCACTTTTGATACCTGGTACATTTTAATTTGGAGCTTGCAGAACTTGTAAATATAGTTCCCCATTTAATGAGCAGGGAGGGGAAAAAAGCTTTCGGGAGCTCGCTGTGATTTTATAACCTCCTTAACTTCCATAAATTGTTTATAAGTGTGTCACCAGGCTGTTCTGAGAAAGCCGTCAGCCTGGCATTAGCACGGTAAACACATGGTAGCCTACTTCAAATTGGTCTGAACCATTCAGGATTTGGTTCATGTGCTGCAGCTAATCTTCCTCAATAAACCTCTAAAGGCAAAGGGAATTTCAGCTCTAACAGACCGGAGCTGCTTTCTCGTCTGTTCTCTCACTGTCTTGCAGCTGAACTTTTGACTCACTAACAGTTAAATTTCCTCTTAATTTGTCCATGCTGTAGTCTTACTCTTCCATTAGTTTGGGGGATGTCAGAGATGGATAACAGCTGGCAGCTTTTGAGGTTCATTTCATGAGGCAGGATGATTATTTTATGCCGGTCTATATGAGTTTTCCAATATCTATCTATCTATCATTCTACCGTTCTATCGTTCTATCATTCTATCATTCTATTGTTCTATCATTCTATCATTCTATCATTCTGTCATCTATCTATCTATCTATCTATCTATCTATCTATCTATCTATCTATCTATCTGTCTATCGTTCTGTTGTTCTATCATTCTATCATTCTATCATCTATCTATCTTTCTATCTATCTATCTATCTATCTTTTTATCTATCGTTCTATCATTCTATTGTTCTATCATTCTATCATTCTATCATCTATCTATCATCGTTCTATTATTCTATCTATCGTTCTATCATTCTATAGTTCTATTATCTATCTATCTATCTATCTATCTGTCATTTTGTCATTCTATTATTCTATCTTTCATTCTATCATTCTATCATTCTATCGTTCTATCTATCTATCTATCTATTTATTGTTCTATTATTCTATCTATCGTTCTATCATTCTATCATTCTATAGTTCTATCATCTATTTATCTATCTATCTATCTATCTATCTATCTATCTATCTATCATTTTGTCGTTCTATTATTCTATCTTTCATTCTATCTATCTATCTATCTGTCGTTTTGTCGTTCTATTATTCTATCTATCGTTCTATCATTCTATAGTTCTATTATCTATCTATCTATCTATCTATCTGTCATTTTGTCGTTCTATTATTCTATCTTTCATTCTATCATTCTATCGTTCTATCTATCTATCTATCTATCCATCTATCTATCTATCTATCTATTTATTGTTCTATTATTCTATCTTTCGTTCTATCATTCTATCATTCTATAGTTCTATCATCTATTTATCTATCTATCTGTCTATCTATCTATCTATCCATCTATCTATCTATCTATCTATCTATCTATCTATCTATCTATCTATCATTTTGTTGTTCTATTATTCTATCTTTCATTCTATCTATCTATCTATCTATCTATCTATCTATCTATCTATCTATTTATCGTTTTGTTGTTGTATTATTCTATCTATCTATCTATCTATCTATCTATCTATCTATCTATCTATCTATCTATTTATTGTTTTGTCGTTGTATTCTATCTATCGTTCTATCTATCTATCTGTCTATCTATCTATCTATCTATCTATCTGTCTATCTATCTATGTATCTACCTATCTGTCGTTGTACATATTGTTCTATCGTTCTATCTGTTTATTTGTTTATCTATCTATCTATCTATCTATCTATCTATTGTTCTATAGTTCCAGCGTTCTATCAATCGTTGCATCATTCTATCAATCCTTCTATCATTCTATCTATCTATCATTCTATCTGTATATCATTATATCTGTCTATCTGTCTATCTATCTGTCTGTCTATCTATCGTTCTATCTATCTATCTATCTATCTATCTATCTATCTATCTATCTATCTATCTATCTATCTATCTATCTATCGTTATGTCTATTGCTATATCTATCCTTTTATCATTCTATTGTTTTATCTATCATTCTATCTATCTATTGTAGGTTCATCCTCTGCCTGTGATATCAGCTTGATCTTTATGTGCAGTGGATCAGCACTGATAACATTTGATAACATCTTTTGCATACTTACATTATGCTGTCTCGAAAATTTACGTGCAGACCCTCAAATGTTGTCCACAGCGCTTGTATAAGTTTTTAATGTGTTTGTTGTGGTCTTGTTTTACAGGGAGTAGCGAGCCAGACGCAGAGTGCTTACTTCCTCCCTGAATTTGCACTTTCTCCACAAGGAAGCTTTCTGGAAGACACAACAGGAGAGCAGTATCTCACCTATCGCTACGATGACCAGGTCAGATATGCACAATGCTCATCTTAATTGTGTCTCCTCAGTTGAAGTGATTTTTATTAATTAAACCCTAGTCATACTTGCTACTTCCTTTTGTGGTGATTTAATTGCGCGTTGTAAAACTGCTGCTCTGAGAAATGATCATGGTTCATTAGCTTTTTGAATTTAATACTATATAATAGACTCTGTGGTAAAACCTTGCTGCCTATCATTGGGCATGTATAATACAGCATGTTTTAGGTAAAATAATGTGCTGTTAATTAGATTTGACATTTCTTTGTCACATTTTTTTTTTGTGTTAAATGAAAGGCATGAATTTAATTACTTTTATTATGATATGTAATTATGTTTCCCACTAATTATTTCTATAATTATGCTTGGGAACAGTCAGTATGTTAAAAGTGCAGCTATGATGCCTTAACATGCTGTCTAGGTAGGCAGCTCACTAGGTTTTGGAACAGCACTTAAGATTTGTCTTTAGTTTAGTTTTCAGAAAAATGAACTGGGCGTATGATTAAATGAGTCAGTGATTAATTTGACAGGATGCATGACACAAGTCAATCATGAATACTGTCTCTTTCTCTGTGTATTTCTGTGTTCCACTGAGAGAAAAACATTTGGAAGAAATGTGAGAATTTACATCAGTGCTACATTTCATTTTTAATTGTGTTTTGTGCTATGAGTAACATTTGATATGATATAAGCTTGATTGTCAAGTTCAGCAAATTCTAATAATGAATTTTTCAATTTGTAGAATCCTAATTTAAAATTTGATTTTAATTTAACTTTCTTTAATTGGCCAGGTTAGAATAAATGCAATTTATGAAAGTCTGTTATGTATCTATATAAAACACATTTTTTATACACTGTCGTTTAAAGGTTTGGGGTCAGTATGTTTTTTAAAAGGATTATTCAGCAAAGGCACATTAAATTGAGCAAAAGTGACAGTAAAAACATTTATAATGTTTCAAAAGATTTGATTTCAGATAAGTTCTGTTCTTTTGACTTGCATCACAAAAATGCATCGCAGTTATGGGGTGAATTTTCCATTAAAAAGTGGTGTGTTACAGTCACGGCTAAAAAAAAAATAAGTGTGAAATCAAAATTTTAAAACGCAAGTAAAAATATATTGCACAGAATGTAAAAATGAAAGCAAAGTTTTCAGAATAGCAAACAATAGCCACTGAGAAAGAGTAAGCATAAATCAAAATTGTAAAAACGCCTTTTAAAAAATATATGAGCAGAAAATGAGAGCATGAAAAACAGAGAAATATAATATAATATAATATTTATAGGAAAACATGATTTTGTGTGCAAGTCAGATAATTCATATTTAATATTTCAGTTTTGTGCAATATTTTAAATGCGTTTAAAGTTTTGATTCATGCTTTTTTGTGTGTGTGTTATTAAATATTTGATTTAAACTTCAAATTGATTTAAAATTACAGCACCCTCCACTAATATTGGCACCCTTGGTAAATATGAGCAAAAATGGCTATAAAAAATAAATCTGCTTTGTTTATCTTTTTGATCTTACATGCAAAAAATTCACAAAATGCTAACCTTTCATTGAAGTAAAACAATTAAAAGTGGGGGGAAACTTACATTATGACATAAATGTTTTTCTCCAATGCATGGTGGGCACAATTATTGGCACCCTTAGAAATTATAACAAGTAAAATATATCTGAAGTATATTCCCATTCATATTTGCATTTATTTAGCACACTAGAATGACTAGAAGTATGATATTGTCCAGCCATGACTTCCTGTTTCACAGGATTATAAATATGAGGAGCACAAAGGCCAAATTCCCTTAATCATCCATCACAAGGAGTAAAAACAAATAATATAGTTCTGATGTGCAGAACAAGATTGTTGAGCTTCACAAAATAGAAAGTGGCTGTAAGAAAAGACATAAAGCATTGACAATCCCAATTTCCATCATTAGGACAATAATTAAGAATTCCAATCAACTAAAGATGTTACAAATCTGCCTGGAAAAGGATGTGTGTCTGTATCGTCCTAATGGATGGTGAGGAGGAGAGTTTAAGTGCCCAAAGACTCTCCAAGGATCACAGCAGGAGAATTGCAAAGATTAGTTGAGTCTTGGGGTCAAAAGACTGAAAGAAAAAAATTCAAACAGCCTCTACATCACCACATGTTGTTCAGGAGGGTTTTAAGAAAAGTCCTTGCTCATCCAAAAACAGACTTTTCTGTGGTCAGATGAAACTAAAAAATGAGCTTTCTGGCAGCAAACCTACCAGATGGGTTTGGTACAAAAAGTACCCCATGCCCACGGTTAAATATACTGCTGGATCTTTAATGTTGTGGGCTTATTTATCTGCCAGAGGTCCTGGATGTCTTGTTCAGATAAATGGCATCATGGATTCTAGCAAATACCAACAGATAAAAAATCTAAATCTGACTGCGTCTGTTAGAAGTTCTATAATGAGCTGTGGTTCGATCTTCCATCAGGACAGTGATCCAAATCAAACATCAAAATCAACACAAAAATGTGTCACTGAGCATAAAATGAAGCTTCTACCATGGCCGTCCCAGTTCCCCTCCCTATAGAAAATGCGTGAGGTGAACTGAAAAGAAGAAGCACCAGCACGGAGCTGGAAAACTGAAGTATCTAAAGAGATTGTTTATGAGGGAATGGTCGCTGATCTCTTGTCAGGTGTTCTCCAAACTCTTCAGGCATTAAAGGAGAAAACTCTGAGCTGTTATCCTGAATAAAGGACGTTACAATAATTGGGTGCCAATAATTGTGGTCAACATGAACTAGAGAAAAACGTCTCAGGTTACGTATGTAACCCTGGTTCCCTGAGAAGGGAACGAGACACTGCGTCCTCTAGAGGTCGCTATGGGGAACGTCTCCTACGTGACCCGTGTCTAAAGCTATATACAAAAACTACATGGTACTGGCCGGCGACAGCCTATGACGTCGCTGCTGGCGCGTCATACCAGCGAGACCGCATTGTATAAAAGGGCGCCGGTTGAACACAACATCCACTTCTTCGTCTGAAGCTTGTGTCCGAAGCATGGCCACGAGTCTAGAGGACGCAGTGTCTCGTTCCCTTCTTAGGGAACCAGAGTTACATACGTAACCTGAGACAGTCCCTTTCGAGGAACTTGAACTGCGTCCTCTAGAGGTCGCTATGGGGAACGGTTATACCCGCGCTGCCATGCTGAGGGGAGTGCAAGCCATACACAAAAGTCGAGCACTAAGTACCAGCTCCACCTAAGTAAGGGGAGCTGCCCCAAAGGATGTCCAGCGAGCCTGGACACTGAAGTACCGTTCAAGAAGAGGCTCTGGGAAGCAGAGAACACAAATCCCAAAAAAAGGGAGGTTCTGAGCACTCAGGGAGCAGAATCGTGCTCAAAGCGACCCTTCTGCAGAAAAGAAGAGCACTACAAAGCTCAGTATGAGCGGCCTGAATGGGATGCCCCGGAGCAAAGGAGATAAAATTCTCAGGAGAAGAGAAACCTGGTTGCTCAACAGGGTACAACATGCTTACAGAAGACCCTCATCTTTGAGAGGAGCAAAGAAAGCTGACTTACATCATCCCACCAGGGGCTACCACCTGGAAAAGCCAGAGCCATAGGGAGCGGAGGAGAGGCGGCATGGAGAGGAACTTATGAGCTCCAATTGAGAGTGACATGCTCACAGAAGACCCTCAGTGAGGGGAGCATTTGTCAAGCTCATGCAATGTCAGGAGAGACATCGCTGGGGCAGGGAAAAACTGCTGTCTATGGAGCTTCCAGAAGGCCCTAATGGGTCAGAGCAGCTTCCGCACACACAAGTGGTGAAAGGCAAAACACATCGGGCGGCAGCAAGCGGCCGATTTATCCGATGAGATGAAAGCTCAATCTTAGTAACCAAGGCGAGCATTAGCAGCCACAGGGTAGAATACCTCGCCAACAGAGGGGAGGACCTCTGTACGTTCTACTAGGAACGGTGTATTTAAACGGCCCCATTAGAGAGGGAAGCACTACCATGCTCATCTCCTAAGGAAGGACCTACCCGCTCTGCCCAAAAACGGCTTGCTTAAATGACCCTGCATAGCAGGGAAGAACAGCCTGCTCATCTCATGTCAGAAAGACATCATAAGGGTAGAGAAGAGGTCTAAGGACCTAGGTTGCTGGTTCTATGAGGCTCCAGGAGGCAAAGGCCTCAAATACCCAAAAAGGGTGGTACATCTTCCATACATGCATAATGTGATGGGAGGAAAAACACATCGGGCGGCAGCAAGCGGCCGATTATCCGATGAGGTCGTCATGGAGCTTCAGCGGCCTTAGGGAAAGTACCTGACTGAACCCCCCCCATACCCCAGAGGGGGAGAATCTACCCACTCTACCGAAGGATAGTGTGCTCTAGAATACCTCATCCCTGAGTACTAGGTGAGGTGAGCACTACCCTATCCTGAGATGAGTATCCAGAAGGGGGTATAGAACGAGATCCAGCATCGAGGGGGAGTCGAGTCGTTCTTTAGAAAAATGAGTTGAAAATCAACTCATATTAGATAAAGTGCTCTAGAACCTTCAGCCCGTAGCTGAGGCGAGCACCAAGGCTAGCCCTCCGTGGAGGAGAGCCTACCCAGGGCAACCAGCAATGGCTAGAAAGAGGCATCGTCATGCCCTGCCAAAGAGGGGCTTTGGCTATATTAACCCAAGTAGTCCGTGCTTTCTTTCTCAAAAGAAAGCGTGGGCCCTGTTCTAGCCAACCCTCAGGTGTGCATGAACAGAATAGGCCTAATCATGCCTTAGACATGCTGCTGCTCCTCAGAGTCAGCACTAAAAATGGGTTTCCACAGAAACACCTTAAAGCATGAGGAATGGGTGAATAGCTCAGCAACAGGAAGCCCCTCAGGGCGAGGCATGAGAAGAGTGCGATGCATTCAGCCAGAGATGTCAGGGGCATCTCATGAAGAAACTTACGAGAGCTTACCTAGAGGAAGGACAGAACAAGTCCTGGAGGAAATAAAGGTGAGCAGAAAGCATGTAAAACTGAAGGTTACCTGAATGGAGATCGACAAGCCCTGGGGTTGCAGTAATGTAGCAGGGACCCAACATACAAGAACTACCTTGTAGTATCTAGTTCAGCTGCAGAAAAAGAGGCAAATCCTCCAAGCCTGATCTAGGATGGAGATATCAACAGCATCCAGGGGTCCCGTCCACAGGGGAGCGTCCTACCCTGAAACATAAGAAGAACACAAAAGCCCAACTGTACATACTGCAACACAAGCCAGGAGGCTTAATAACAGATATCAATACAATGATAAGAAGAAAAAAGGATCGTACTCACCCACCATGGTCCTAAAGCATGGTTCATTGAAACGGTTTCAAGTCCGGACCATCAGTAAGACTGTTCTATAGAAAATAGAACAAAACCCAGCACATCATGTGGTCCAGCAGAAAGAGACTGCAGTTTTTAGGGCAGTAGGGGAATTAAGGAGGGCCGATGTTACCACCCCAAGAGGAAGGTGAGTAGATGTTATATTTTTTACTCTGGTCCGGACGAGAGCGTTGGGAATGCCTCGCCTGGACCACTTCAAATCTTGACGACCTTCCCTTGGCCCGCGCCATTTCCTGGAAGCACCCGCAGGTGGAGGAGGGGCATGGGCCGCAACACTAGCCTTCTGAACCTGTCTCCGATCCTCAGACCGAGACGGGCCAGGACTAGTCTGAAGACCGAGTCAGGATCATCAGTTAGGCTGTTCTAACATAATAGAACACAATAGAACACAACCCTGCAGATCAAAGTCCCAGTTTGAAGAACCCGATAAACCCTCCTAAACGCAACCCAGACCACCAGAGTGGGCCATCTACTTACAGCCCTAGCAGGGGAGAAGGTGCTATCTAGGTGAGGGCTAAAGGAAACCACTACTTAAAGATTCTAGAAAGGAGAGCAGTCATAGAGCTGGCACATAGATATCCTCGAATACCGGTGTGTGTAGGAAGGGCTATCAGGTAGAAGCTAAATGAACCTGAAGGGAAGACAGCACCATCTCGGCAGGGCTCCAGGAAGATGCTATTAAGAACCCCAAAGAAGGGTCTTAGTAAGCACATAGCTACCCTCAGATAGCTATGCTTCCAGGATGGGGCAAGTTAACACACAGCTAGCCTCAGATAACTGCCATAAACCCGAGTTTTGGCACAAAATTAAAATCTCCGCCCACGCGCTAGATGCTCCCGGGAACCAGGCGCGAACGGAGCCGCCACTGCCGCGAATACGTTGTTAATGCCGTGACAGGCGAATGCACTCATGCAAAATCGGATATTACAACTCGGGTAAACAGTTGAAGACTCACCTCCGTCCTTTCGCTAATGCATCGTGATGAGCACATCCAGTTCCCTGGACGCGCTGCTCTCAACCACACGCACACACAGCTCACAAGCTCGTGAAAGCGGGTATGAGAGCATGCCTGTCTCTCGCAAGAAACAAGCATTGAATGCGACGATCGCGTTCAACTCCCTGGAGGGCTGATATTCGCTTACTCCTCACCATACATACACAACTCGTGTAGAAAGCTGCGGGTATCAGAGCGTGCTTGTCTCTCGCAAGAGACAAAGAGCGCAATAAGCTCCCTCGAGAGCTGAAAGCGCTTGCTCTTTACCACACATCGTCACAGATGAGCCGTCCTAGTGAGAGAAATGCACACAGACAAAAGTTCAGAGTGAAGACGAAGAAGAGGATGTTGTGTTCAACCGGCGCCCTTTTATACAATGCGGTCGCCCTGGTATGACGGATATTACAATGACGTCGTAGGCTGTTGCCGGCCAGTACCATGCTGTTTTTGTATAGAGCTTCGGACACGGGTCACGTAGGAGGTGTTCCTCATAACGACCTCTAGAGGACGCAGTTCGAGTTCCTCGAAAGGGAACATTTATTTCATAATGAGATTTTCCCCCTGCTTTCCATTGTTTTACTTCAATGATAGGTTCGAATTTTGTGAATTTTTTGAATGAAAGATTAAAAAATGAAACAATGCAGATTTATTTTCACAGCCACCTTTGCTCATATTTACCAAGGTTGCCAATATTAGTGGAGGGCATTGGATTTTTTTGCTGTTTTTTGCTATTCTGAAAGCTTTGCTTTCATTGTTTTTAAATTTTGGTTTCATGCTTCTTATTTTTTGTATCCATAACTGCAATACTTTTGGCGGGAAATTGATCCCATACACAGTTTCCGCAAAAAAAAAAAAAAAAAAAAAGGCAGGACAACAGATATTATTATCTATGTTTTCAACATAGATAATAATAGCAGTTGCAACATTCAAGTCTTACATTCAAATTACATTTGAAATTATATTTAAATAAAAAAAATGCTATTTTAAATTGTAATAATATTACACAATATTACAGTTTTTCTGTATTTTGGATCAAATAAATGAACATCTTACTGACCCCAGCAATAATAGATTTTTTATCCATAACTGCAATACTTTTGGCGAGAAATTGATTCCATACACAGTTTCCACCAAAAAAAAAAAAAAAAAGGCAGCACAGCTGTTTTCAATATAGATAATAATAGCAATTGCAACGTTCAAGTCTTACATTCAAATTACATTTGAAATTATATTTAAATAAAAAAAATGCTATTTTAAATTGCAATAATATTACACAATATTACAGTTTTTTTCTATTTTGGATCAAATAAATGAACATCTTACTGACCCCAGCAATAATAGATTTTTTATCCATAACTGCAATACTTTTGGCAGGAAACTGATCCCATACACAGTTTCCACAAAAAAAAAAAAAAAGGCAGGACAGCTGTTTTCAACATAGATAATAATAGCAATTGCAACATTCAAGTCTTACATTCAAATTACATTTGAAATTATATTTAAAAAAAAAAAATGCTATTTTAAATTGTAATAATACTACACAATATTAAGGTTTTTCTGTATTTTGGATCAAATAATCTTACTGACCCCAGCAATAATAGATTCAATATATTTTTATATTAAGCAATATTTTTGCTTTAGCTTTATTGACCAATCAGAATCCAGAACCAGAACTATCCGTTTTAAAATGGTGAAAGTGTGATTAAATGTGGGAGCACAAAACCTGTCAATAATGTTCAGAGTTCACACATATAATATAACCTTCAGTGACAGGCGCTGTGTTAGCGGTAGTTCTTTGGGTCTCTGCTGTTGAGCTATTTCCTCTCAGTACGATCAGTTAAGACTTTCAGATCAGCCTCACGGCTTAAGGGGAATTTAGGCCAGGCCGTCTTGGTAAACCCTCTGTAACAGGAAAGTCCAGGTAAACCCGAAGTTTGTAGGCATTATAAAGCTCTGCCTGACTGTTTTCTTTTGAACGCCTGCCCTGGGAGCCATTAACCCAGACACTGTGTGCCATCGAACTGTTTTGGGGCCTGTTATGGAAACCTTAGCTCGCGTCAGTCCAGCGCTGATGTCTGTTTCCAGGCCAGTTGTTATGTTTGTGACGTGTTGGCATGCATGTCAAGGATGGCTTTTATTATGGTGATTTAATACAGGAATGTGGCGGTGGCACGGCAACCACGCAAACACACGCTGCTTCCTGTTGTTATGACAGACTTCCAAGCATTTCTGCTCATATGAGCTCGTACAAATGCACTGCTGTTGTATATCACTGCTGATAGGTGTGTGCGTGCAAAAAATATTCCTTGGATGTGTCTGCAATAGCATTTTACCATACTGTTCTTACTTTTGCTGCAGCATATATACATATAGTATGTGAACTAGTATTTTGCATCCAATTTGGCATGGATTTCAACAGTTTTTACTATTGTTAGTATCAGTTTGGTTTTAGAGTTTTCTTTCATTCTTTCCTTATAGGGCTGCTAAAGATAATGCTAAAGATATTGGAGCATTTTAAAATGTTTTACACTGTTGCATTGCAGTTGGGTTGTGAATGTTTCAGGTTTTAGAATATACTATGCATCAAAAGCAAAAATTAATTAATAGCCATTTTACTTAATTTTGGAAACATGAACATGTATGTTAGTGTAGTTTCAGTTTTTCTGGTTATTGCAGTTTGTTTTTGTTACCAGTAAAGTTTTAATGTTTGTGAATGTGATATCAGCTTTTTAATACTGTTTTTAACATTTCTATAATTTTTTTATGACTCATTATTTGATCAGACATGAATTGCATCACAAAATTCAATTAAAATTTGATTTTTATTTTAATTTCTAAAGTTCTAAAGACTCTTTTTGCTCAGTTAAACCACTCGGTGAGGCATTATGTATTTTGAAAGGTTCAGCTATTTTTTTGTCATTTTGGTTTGGTTTATACACTATTATAATATTAATATTTTTCATTTTATTTTTAAATTAAAAAAAAATATATATATTTTTAATTATATTTTCAGTTTTCATTTTCATTTTAGTTTGTTTTGTAATTTTGCTATTAATTTTTTATTTTTTTTAATTAAATCTTTTAATTAAAGATTTTTATTGTGCTTTAATTTATTTGTGTTTTGTGATTTTTAAAAAAAAAAAATAATTCAACTTAAATATATTTATTTTAGTTTTTCTAACATTTCTAATTTTCATTAAAGTTTTTCAGCTAATATTTAAATTGTCATTTATGTCATTTATGTCATCTTTTAAATAAGTCTCTTCTGCTCACCAAGCCTGCATTTATTGATCCAAAGTAAAAACAAAAACGGTAAAACTTTAAAATATTTTTACTATTTAAAATAACAAGCTGAATTTTTAGCATCATTACTCCAGTCGTCAGTGTCACATGATCCTTCAGAAATCATTCTAATATTCTGATTTGCTGCTCAAAAAACATTTATTATTATTATTATTATGTTGAAAACAGCTGAGTAGATTTTTTTTCAGGTTTCTTTGATGAATAAAAAGTTCAGAAGAACAGCATTTATCTTAAATAGAAATCCTCTGTAACATTATTTTGATCAATTTAAAGCATCCTTGCTAAATAAAAGTATTAATTTCTATAAATTCTCTCTTACTGACTCCATGCTTTTGAATAGTAGATTGTATAATGCTACAAAAGCTTTTTATTTCGGATAAATGCTGATCTTTGGATCTATTCATCAACGAATCCTGAAAAAAAATGTACTGAACTGTTTTAAATATTGATAATAATAATAATAAAATATGTTTCTTATACAGCAAATTAGCATATTAGAATGATTTCTGAAGGATCATGTGACCCTGAAGACTGGTGTAATGATGCTGAAAATTTAGCTTTGCATCACAGAAATAAATTACATTTTAAAATATATTCAAATAGAAAAAAGTTATTTTAATTATTATTATTATATATTTTTTCAATTTTACTGTTTTTGCTGCACTTTGGATTAAATAAATGCAGACTTGGTGATCAGAAGAGACTTCTTTACAAAAACATTAAAAATCTTACAGTTCAAAAACTTTTGACTGGTAGTATTTTAACAAAATGTAGCCAATAAACAGTGTATGATATTTGCACTTTTGACTGCATGTCTGTACAGTATATACAGTTCCCAATGATTTCAACAGTTTCCATTCTTAGGCAGACACAGAAAATGGCCTTACTGAAAAAAGGGTCCTATTTCTGTCCATTATGGCAGAAAAAAAAGTCTTTTTCACTGACTGACGTTTCATATTTAGAATGTGTCAAAGGATGTGAAACCTTCCCAGTCATGCTGTCTGCAAGGTAAAGGCCTCGTCTTACAAAAGAAAATGCCACCGGCCCCAGTGCCGCTCTTAGCGTGCTGTTTCTCTCCAGTAAGTCATCTCTCTTGCCAGAAAGAGGGTGGATACCATCCAGGCCTGTGCCTGCTGAGGTTAGCCACAGAT
The DNA here is from genome assembly GCA_036247105.1 of Cirrhinus mrigala. Taxonomy (NCBI): domain Eukaryota; kingdom Metazoa; phylum Chordata; class Actinopteri; order Cypriniformes; family Cyprinidae; genus Cirrhinus; species Cirrhinus mrigala. The sequence goes on from CM070013.1 coordinate 44,199,392, forward strand.
GGAGGGCTTTCCCCTACAGACACGGGGCTTAAACTAATAGATAATGCACATGTTCCCTTCGGGCATCTCCCCGGCCAGCCGAAGCGCCTGACAGACAGGCCCATAGTATAAAGCAGCTTTCCTCGGAGAGCCCCGTAAAGCATATCTAATGGTTTTTTTGTGTTGCGCTACCTGCTTGAGACTTTGAGTTTAGCCAGCTGGAGTTTTTTGGCTCAGTGCAGCACGCTAGTGCCAGTGTTTCCACTTACAGCCAGTCCAGTCCTTTCTAAAATAAGTTCTCGTTTGAAAAGACGTGACACTGTGCAGGCAGAAGGCGGATTTTTAATGGATGGGTTCGGATTGTGTTGATTAATTTGGGTCGGGGAGCAAGTTACGGTCGGGCCGATTTGAGCGTCTGGGTTTGAGAAGGTGTTCACCTTGGGAAAGCAAGTGCCAGGTTTCATCTTTGAGCTCTTTGATGGGGTGTTTGTAAAACTGGCCCCCGTTTGTGGCATGCCGATGTACTGGGATGGAGATTTTAATTGGGAGAGTCAGGCTCAACAGGTCTAAAGGAACCAGAACTTGCATACTAAATATCTGAGAAGTGAACTATAATGAAGAAAGCAGGAGGGTGTTGAATTTGAGCTGTGAGGTATGAGACGCCTTTAATAGTTGAATAACATCTTTGCATCACAATATGTTAATTGATGGACTGGAGCAGTGTGGATTACTTGTGGAATATTGTGATGTTTTTATCAGCCGTTTGGACTCTCATTCTGAGAGTGAGCAAATGATGAAATGCTATATTTTATAGATTATATATAGATTTTCCAGTCTTAATTTATTTTTGTGCCGCTATGCACTGTCCTCGATTAATTTCGTTATGAATTATCACAAATGGATTTCCTATAAACATCGTTGCACACTTGATTTGATTTTTAACTTTTGATTTCACTGTGAAGAACAGGCGATAGAAAAGCTCATGAGCACTATTTTGTATATGTAATGGGTTATTGTTTAATTTCATATAATGTATTTTTGAATTGCAAAATAACTGGTAAAATATCTCATCGGCTGGTGAAATTGGCCATTTACTTGCCAGTGTAGCTGGCACACAAAAAAGTTAATTTCCTTCCCTGGCTGTAATGTGGTATAATCCCATGTGATGGACAGAAGCATTGTGGGTCTTCTATTAGCGTCATGCTCTCGTGGTTCTCGGATCAGTTCCAAACAGCCCTCAATTCCCAGAATGCACCTAGTAATAATCTGGAGTCTCGTTACATGCAGTGCCTTACTGCAGAAGAAGTGATGCACACCTCATATACGGCCATCATTAAAGAGTCATTTCATACTGTGCAGAAATGAGTCACATTCAGTGGCTGCTTCTGTCAAGTGTGGATGAGCTGTAGTGGGCAGCTTGAGTGTTCAGGCTGTTCATCTATCTATCATTCTGCCATTTTATCATTTTATCATTCTGTAAATCATTTCTATAAGTCATTCTATCTATCTATCTATCTATCTATCTATCTATCTATCTATCTATCTATCTATCTATCTATCTGCCTATCTATCTATCTATCTATCTATCTATCTATCTGTCTATGTATCTATCTATCTCTCTATCATTCTATTGTTCTGTCGATCGTTCTATTGTTCTATCATTCTACCATTCTCTCTATCATCTATCTATCTATTGTTCTATCTGTCGTTCTGTCTGTCGTTTTATCGATCATTCTATTTATCTATCTATCTATCTATCTATCTATCTATCTATCTATCTATCTATCTATCTATTGTTCTATCGTTCTATCGTTCTGTCGATCGTTCTATCATTCTATTGTTCTATTGTCCTATCATTCTACCATTCTATCTATCTATCTATCTGTCTGTCTGTCTATCTGTCATTTTGTTGATCATTCTTTCTCTCTATCTATCTATCTATCTATCTATCTATCTATCGTTCTATTGTTCTATCGTTCTGTCGATTGTTCTATCATTCTATCGTTCTATCATTCTACCATTCTCTCTATCATTCTATCTATCTATCTGTCTGTCTATCTATCTATCTATCTATCATTTTATCGCTCGTTCTATCTATCTATCTGTCTATCTATCTATCTATCTATCTATCTATCTATTGTTCTGTCTATCGTTTTATCGAGCGATCGATCTATCTATCTATCTATCTATCTATCTATCTATCTATCTATCGTTTTATTGATCGTTCTATCTATCGTTCTATCATTCTATCGTTCAATCATTCTGTCGATCATTCTATGTATTGTTCTATTGTTCTATCATTCTACCATTCTCTCTATCATTCTGTCGATCTATCTGTCTATCTATTGTTCTATCTATCGTTCTGTCTATCGTTTTATCGATCATTCTATCATTCTCTCTATCATCTATCTGTCTGTCTGTCTATCTATCTATCTATCTATCTATCTATCGTTTGTTGGTTCTATCTATCTATCTATCGTTTGTTGGTTCTATCTATCTATCTATCTATCTATCTATCTATCTATCTATCTATCTATCTATCTATCTATCTATCGTTTTATTGATTGTTTTATTGATTGTTTTATTGATTGTTCTATCTGTTGTTCTATCGTTCTACCATTCTATCATCTATCTATCATTCTATCTATCTATCTATGGTTGTATGTTTAAAAAATGTTTACAAATTCCTTGAATTTTAAACATTTATAGAAAGTCTAACTCTTTTGACTGTATATTAGTAAATCGGTATCAAATCAATAATACACTATAGTACATTTAAACAAATGGAGCATTTGATTACTCAGCACTTTGGTATTTAGTACGGGCCTTTCTCTCAACTCGTGTGTGTGTGTGTGTGTGTGTGTGTGTGTGTGTGTGAATGTACATGCCAAGCTGCTCCTAATTGTCTCTAATTAAAGCCTGAATTCTTTCCAACTGCTAAAAAACACATTTCATCACCCCACTGCCTGCTAATGCTCATAACGCCTTTTTATGCAATGACACCCTTGATCTATTTTTAATGTGGCATTTCCATAAATTTTGCATCTCTGAAACGCCTCTTTTGACTTTCAGGTCCTCGTGCCAAGAAGGATGTTGGTAATGCCAAAGTTGGGCTGCTAATCAAGACATTTGTAGCTATACGGGACTATATCTAGTGTTTTACCCTGAGCACTTTCAGTCGGGGGTTGTGTAAAGTCCCATTTGCCTAATCCTCAAAAACGCCTGACAAGATGTGGCTCAGTCATAGGCTAATGCTTGACATTTGGAGTCAGATAGCAATGCACGCGATCGAGTTCGACGTGGTAGGCCGATATGAGCTACAGATGTTTTATTATCAAAGGATTTAGTGCTTTGGATACATAAAACAAGGGCGTAATGAGGTTGATGCCGGAAACATTGACAAGAACAAGATTGGGTCAGTGCGATATTTTTTTTTTTGAAAGAAATTAAAACTTTTCTTCAGCAAGGATGCATTAAATTGATCAAAAGAGACAGTAAAGACATTTATAATCGAACAAAAATTTCTATTTCAAATAAACGCTGTTCTCTTGAATTTATCAATTCATCGTTTCCACAAAAATATTAAGCAACACAGTTGTTACGTCAAATATCATGTTTGACATTATTCGTCTGTTTTGACTCAAGTGTGCCTTTGATAAACACAAAGCAAAAACGTGTCCTCAACTACCCTCACAAAGTTCAACACGAATTTCAACATGACAACCAAACCTCCCGTCTGAAATGAAATAGTTCTATTGAAAGACGTTTCATTCATTGTTGCCAAGCCGCTTTCACGGTCACACCGCAGATAGATTTATCTTCAGACCTCGACGTGTCAGGTTGTTGATAAGACTAGAATCAAGACAGAGAGGAAATTGGTATGGAACATGTTGGTATTGGTAGAGGAATCATGCCAGGTACGTCTCGTTCCGGGTAAGAATGTAGCGGTGAGATATTTTTATTCCTTTCTGAGAGTGTCAAGAGTTTTATTTGCAAGATTTAATTGAGATATAGCATCCTCAACTGCTCCCAGCACAAAAATAATAGCAACTAATGTAACTATAATCCAGATTTATCATTGCATTGCACTTTATTAACAGCCATTTCATAATCCAAATGAGTCATATCATACATTTGTTTTAATTTGATTGTTTTTCTTACTTTTATGGTGTTTTTTGGAGCTTGATATTCATTGTCAGGATTGAAAAATAGCCGTGTGGAGTGCGTTCCATTGTAAATATAACAGCTTATGGGTTTGAGGGGGCGTAAATGATGACAGAAGTTACATTTCTGGGTGAAGGATTCCTGTAGTGTGGTTGAATGCTGTTATTTCTCTGGGAGAAACACAGGGTCACAGTATGCTGACCACATGACGGTAATATTAACTTAGGAGACATAATTGTGTAACTTCATGTAGAGCAGTCAACCGTGAAAGCCCAGCATTACAGCTGCCATCGGTGATATTCAGGAAAAGTGTGTGTATCCTATCAGCCTTTCCCTCCACCACTATTAATCAAATCTGGAAAACTTCTGGAATTTAACCTGGGCCAAAATGCCTGGATGTTATTGTAGGGCGCATGTTTTCGCTTGGGGAACAGGCCTTTTTGAGGTTCTGACTTATGTGCAGGGAGTGAAAGTTGGATTGAGTGTGCTTTGCTTTGAAAAGCACACACATACACACGGGTATAGAAGAGAGAGGAGAAGATATAAGCTCTGTTCCAAAACCTAGTGTAGTGTACTACACACACCAATATTGGTATTGTTAACTAAAACTAAGGCTACTGTACATCCCCATTAATCCGGATAAATCCGGATAGTGTGAACTGTGAGAAATATTCAGAAATGATGATGCATGTATATCTGTGGTTGTACCAGCATTGTTGTGCATGCAATTCACTTTAAAGGGGTGCTATTTTGCTTTTTCACTTTTTGAATTTTAGTCAGTGTGTGGTGTGTGTCTTTGAGCATAAAAAAGATCTACAAAGTTACAAATCTCACAGTCCACTCCAAAGGGAGATATTTCGTTTTTAAAAAATCTCTTTTCAAGAACTACAACGAACGGCTCCTTTGGACTACAGCGTTTGTTTTCCGCATGCAATGATTTCACAACGGGGTCCATTAGAATCATCAAATTAAATCCCAATTAAATTCTAATTCTTGGGGGGTGTGTGAGACGAGGTGGGGGATTAGCCTAACTTCAACGAGCCGCAGCGCGGTGGGTATAAACACAAGCATTGGCCGCTTCAGAGCAGTAACGCACCGCAGACAAGTGCAGTACAGGGGGTCGAAACACATGCCGAAGCCGCAGTCTACTCTGGTTGCCGCGTCAGAAGCCGTAACACGTCACAGACGTGTGCAGTGTGTGGTAAGAGATTTATTCATCATACAGTGTATATAGCTTCACTTATAACGTGAGTGTTTTTTAAAATTCATAAACTTGCACTAGAATAGACTAGGCTGATCAGTGATGATGTTTTTTGATAATGTTAGGCTGCTTTTAGCCTTATGCTGAAGCTGGTTTCGGGCAATGAAACTAAGTATGTAAAATAATTAAATAAATTAGCACAATAATATCATGTATTGGCGATCTCGCAGGCTGAGGATGGGACTAAACACTACTGTAGTGTATTATTTACTCACCCTCCATGCATCCTAGGTGTATATGACTTCCTTCTTTCAGACGAATGCAATCGGAGTATAATAAAGTCTAATAAAGTGTATCCATCCATAATAAAAAGTGCCTCACATGGCTCCCGGGAGTCTCCTGTAGCAAATCGATGCGTTTTTGTAAGAAAAATATCTATATTTAAAACATAAGATTCACTATTAATCTAGCTTGCACTAACTGCTTTGACAAGGGGCGTGTACTGAAACACCGTTTAAGCTGTTCGCCAATCGCAACGCAGCTTACCAATCGTAACACATTTCCTTTTTTCGGAAGGCGGGCTTTCATTAAACCCGGAACTAATCAAGCTATTTTTGCCAGGCTGGGAGAAATGTGTTGTAATAATGTAAGTTATGTGAAAAATAATGCGTTTTTCAAACCACTAAGCATGAGAGCATGTTCTAGTACACCCCCAAAACAAAATCAAGACTTTGTAAAAGAGCATAATAGGACCTCTTTAAAAATGTTGCTAAAGATTCATATTACATTCTCGCAAAATGAAATGTCCTGCAGCAAAAGATGTTGGCAGTTGTCTCACGGTATCACATCAGTGAGCATTCATTACATTTTACTCACCCTCAAGCCATCCTAGGTGTATATGACTTTCATCTTTTGGACAAATATGATCAGAGTTATATTAAAAAATGTCCTGGCTTTTCCTAGCTTTATAATGGCAGTGATTGGTGGTCGAGATTTTGAAGCAAAATAAAGTGCATCCGTCCATCATAAAAAAGTGCTCCACAAGGCTCTGGGGGTTAGCCCTTTAAGACCTACAGGTAAAATAGGTCATTTTCACATATTTTGTATATTTGACTGTAAAATTCTAACAGAATGTGCAAGTGCAAGGTGTAATGTTTTCAGAAAACAAATGGATTTCAAAAAAGTGCAGTTATTGACCATTAGTGTTAGTTTGTAAACAGAATTTAAATAGACAAAAATAAAAAACAGGAATACATTGTCAAATTTTTATTTAGAAAAAAAGAAAAATCATGATCTTGAAAATTCAGCTATATTACATATATACAAGCGTTTTCATTCAAGAGACATTTTTGTTCATACACGCACACATATACACATGCATGCACATACATACGCACCAGAGGTTGCTTTAGACTTTAACATAGTCTGTCATTTTGACGGACAGGGTTGTAAAAATTCCGTCATAATCTATTATTACCTGTCATTACATGTCACTTTTTTTATAATTATGAGCCTACAGGATGACAGACTTATGCATTTATTTTGAAGAGAACTGATAAACAGATGAGACTGGGTAACTTTTCCTGTTCAACGCCACACCCCGCAGTGACAGCGATTTTAATATATTCAAATTTTTATGAACCAGTATCGATTCGTAAATCCCAATCGATCTTTTGGTCTATGCTGTTTTCAGTTGATGAATAAACAGTACATAGTGTGCCGCCTCCCATCCAATAAATAGCAATAGGCTAAGCTTTGTGTTACTTTTGATATGAAACAAAGTCTCAGATTTCAAATTCTGTCCATTTCATTAGGACATTCAAGCAATAAATACCGTTTTGGTGCTCTTTAATGTGGCGTGATAGATCGTTGTAGCTTCTGTGTGTACTCACCTCTGCGTAATCAAACGCAAATAGCAAAACATTCGTGACAGTTTCATTTTTGTTCTGGATCCCACGCTCTGCCGCTACACTGGAGCACACTTGCCACCAACTGGAAAGGGGTGGGAATTACAGTTAGAAGTTACACTAGGTCACCCTCGGTGTAATCCGTCAAAGTGACGGACGGCCTTCAGATTTTTCTGTCACTGATAAAAATTTTTAGTCCTCTGATACCTCTGATACGCACATACATTTATACGTACGGACACATTATAGAGATGCACACACCAAATGTAAAAAAAAGTCTCACTCAGCCTGCTCCCAAGTCTCATCAGAAATCATCCCAATCGCCTATTGTGCTGTTTACTCCTCCTTCGCCATGTTTTTTGTGTTTCATTTATTATTTTACGCAATCCAAAACCCCGTGCTACGTCTCTCTCCGTTCAAATTCTTCCTTCCCGGAAATCTGCCGTTATTTGTCGACAGAGCACAAGAAATTACTGTAATAAGCCATACATTACCAAAAAGCACATCAAGTCTACTGTCAGAAGCAATTTGAATTATTTTGCAAATGGTTAAAGAGTTATGGTAACATGAATAAAGCTTGGTTTGATGTGTCGGCGCCAATACACCCGGTTTAAAAGGGTTAATAAAGGCCTCCTAAAGTAACTCAAAGCATTTGTGCAAGGAAAATATCCATATTTAAAACTTTATAAACCGTAATCTTGTATGCACATTCACAAGCGATTAGTGTTTCAGTGGATGACGTAGGACGTAGGTGTAGTGTAAGCTCTGGTGAGACGTGATAAACATGGAAGCACAGAGAAGAGAGCAAAACAAAACACCGGTCATGAATTAGAAGTACAAAACTAGGATTTGTAAAGAAAGATGTTGGTGGATTTCTATATAAGCCAAGAGCTGTCATATTCTCACCCAAGTTTACGCTACTCTTACATTTTACGTCATCTACTGGAACGTCACTCTCTTGTGAATGCACATGACAGTTAGACATCAGGGTTTATAAAGTTTTAAATATGGATAGGCCTATTTTTCTTAAATGCATCGTTTTGCATCAGGAGGCTTTATTAACCCCTGGAGCCGTGTGGAGTACTTTTTATGATGGATGGATACACTTTATTGGACTTCAAAATCTCAACACCCATTTACTGCCATTATAAAGCTTAGAAGAGCCAGGACATTTTTTTATGTAACTCCAATTATATTCGCCTGAAAGCAGAAAGTCATGTACACCTAGGATGGCTGGAGGGTGAGTAAATTATGTTGTTGTTTTTTTTATTTTTTTTTCGGGTGAATTGGCCCTTTAAATTGATAGCATGGATTGGAAGGGTTTGGAAGATAAAATGCTGTTTTCAAATATCAAATATCTGAATTAATTTGGATGAAGCCTAAATCTAAAAAAGGTGTTTTTGGTAATTAAATAAAAATATATCAGGTATGATCAAATATAAATATTAGAAGAAAAACTAAAAAAATGTAGTTTCAACTAAAATAAAAACTAAAATATGTAAGTTTAAGTTGAACAACTCAATTAACTGAAAAACTGAAATAAAATTAAAAACAAAATAGAAATATTACAAAGCAAAAACTAATAAAAATGACTAAAACAATCTAAAATTAAAATGAAAACTAAAAACATACAAAAAATACAATTAAAATATTAATGAATACTATAATAGTAAAATAATATAATAAATAAAATAGTATATATAATAAAATAGTAAAATAGTAGGCATCACACAAATAACGCTATGGCTATGAACTGTCTCTTTAAGAATAGAAACAAGGTATTTTACGTAGCCAGCTTGGGTTGTAGCACACAAATGATGCCTTAAAATGCTGTCTACGTAGGGAGCTCGCTAGGTTTTGGAACAGAACTATTTAGAGTATTTTTTGCAGTCATGTTAATTTACCTCATGTGGGGTTTTCGTTTCAAATATTTTGCTGTTTTTCTCATTAAACATTCAACTTGTGTGTGTGTTTTGCAGTTCCGTCTATGTGGGGGGCTGTAGCAGCTCTCAGATCGGTTTATATCGACGACTTAAGGGACTCGCACAGGCTGCACACCTGTTGTGTCAATTCCCTGCGTTCAAGTTCACTCAAGGTCATATTTTTAACACGGTGGCCACGTTTGAACACATATGTGAACTCCGTTATGTTTGTGTGTGTGTGTCTCCTGTCTCACCCCCCGGACAACAGGTGTGGCCCCTGAAACAGAACAGCCATCTGGATCTCGTTTGCCTGTCTTTTGAGAGCACGCCGATTTAGCCATTGCCTCATTTCGCAGCCTTATTTCACGTACTCTGTCACGGCGCTCTTTGGTCGCGGCTTAACATTAACACATTACGGCAGCGTCCTCTTAAAGGGATAGTTCACCCAAAAGCCATTCAAGATGTCGATGGGTTTTTTTTTCCAGTAAAACAATAAAGAAGATATTTAGCTGAAACCGTGGGCCTTGGTGATTCGTAAAGTCAAAAAAAGCATATTAGGGAACACAAATTTTAATACCTGTCGCACCTGACAATATATTAAGGTCTTATGAAGCAAAACAAGGAGCCAGTAAGTGCAAGAAACATTATTAGGGTACAACGATATTATTGCGATGATATTATTTTCCTCTAAACCACTAGATGGCACAAAAACACTTTCTAAAACATTAGATTTTCAAGATACACATGCAAATTTGGCTGATGTGTGACACGATCGCGGGCAGCAGCACAAAGTCGATTCTGTGCTTACTTGATCTAATATTTGATTTTTTTTGGGTGTCCATATTAGAGATAATCACCATGTTTAGAATGAAAACTTCATATTTAAAAACATGATATTAATCATATCATATAATAAAATACCATTTGTTTATACTACTGTAAATCTATAAATTAAACTATTATGGGATCTCCTTAACTGCTTTCAGAATCTTTACTTTTTAAAATGATTATGTTTCTGTAATTTAAAAAATATTGTTTAAATTAACATAGTTTAATGACAGTATATTTGTTTAACAAAAATTAATTATTTTATTTTTCAAAATAAGCAGAAAATAGTACAAACTTTGCTAAAGTGATTGTTTTGAACAAGTATTAACATTAACATTAATTAATTAACATACATTAATAAGATTTTAAATCAAAATAAATTACTTGTATGATTAATGGTCACAAAAGATCTGTTGCTTCATAAATGTTTAATACAAACATATTTTTATGGTTTCTCATTGGTCATGTAAAAAAGGTGAGCTGATGAAACAAGTTAACTCACTTTTTGTGGTTTAGACAGGTAAAACATTCACGTTCACATAAATATTGGGTGCTTTAATAATATAATTGCATATCATATTGCACTAGTGAAAAAAAAAAGGTTAATTAAAACAAACTGTCCAAAAGAATCAGATATTATTTTATAAAAGATAATAAATTATATTATATTATAATAATAAAAATATTATTTTTAATCATATTATTTTTACAATTATTTTTAGTTTTATAAAATACATGTAATATATTTGCATTTTTATTTTTATTTAATGATTTTATTTAATAAATACATATGTCCACTTTTCCCACCAGGCAAACTACTTTAATATAATATAATATAATATTATATTGCACAATATGGCTGTTTTTACTGTATTTTTATCAAATAAATATAGTTTTGGTGCACATTTAATAAAAAGATTTACAGAGTTGCATTTTTTTTCAGGTTTTTAACCCTATAGGGTTAACCCTATAAATCCTGCTACATCATTTTTGACACATGTATTTCTAAGGCCTGAAACATGGTAATTTCTAATTACCAACATGATCAAAATTTGCTGTCATTTTTTGTCACTTTTTGCTATCGTCTGATTGATATTTTACACTTTTTTAGCAAGTAAAAGGCTTTTTTCATCAATGGTAATATTTTAAGATGAACATTTACTCACTTTTTGTGGTTTAGACACGTAAAACATTCACGTTCACATAAATATTGGGTGCTTTAATAATATAATTGCATATATTGCACTAGTGAAATGAACCAGTTCATTGAAACAAACTGTCCAAAAGAATCAGATTATCACTGGTTGCTTGAGGCTCTGGATTACTGGTAATAATATTGTAAACAATGTTCAGTTTCTTGCACAGACTGATCATTGTGCTTCATAAGACCTCATTATATCGTCAGAAGCCATGGGTGTTAATTTTGTGTTCCCTGATATGCTTTTGTTTGACTCTTAAAGTGACAGTAGTCTTGCATTTTATGAATCAACAGTTTCAGCTAAAATATTCTTTGCTGATCTACTGAAAAAAAGCCATCTTGGATGGCCTGAAGGTGAGTAAATTAACAGCAAATTTTCATTTATGGGTGAACTATCCCTTTAACGTTACCGCAGTGTCTGAATTGCATTGAATTTGGGCAGCGGTTGCGTTTACTTTGCTGGACGCCAGGAGGGAGAAGATTGAGCCGCTAAGAATTTATTGTTCTGAGAGGAATTCCAGTGTTTGAGAAACAAGAACAGATAACAAAGGGATAGATGATGCCAGGGTCGTCTCTGGGGTTGTGGAGCAGAGGTTCAACAAGGTTTAACTCAAACAGAGGCTTCTTTAAGACATTCTTAACATGCTGGACAGATCAGAGATTGTCCTCCCTCTGTGCTTTATGTGTCTCAATTAGGACTTTGCATGAAACGCTGGTCTAAATTAAGTTGTTGCAAACAAAACGAACAAAGAGATCTCAGAATGCAAGAAGAAATATTCAACTCCACAAAAGCAATTACCTGCTAAATCAAATGAGGTCAGAGAATGTCTCATTCGCCGACTTTTTATGGGTGAGGACAATCAGAAGGACAAATTGTCTGTCGAGAAGTGGAGTCAGCAGGGAACTACATCATCTTCAGAAAGATGGAATGAGAAAAGTGTAGTTGGTGCAGATCATATTTGTTTTATGAGTTTAGTTTGCATTGTGTGTTATAACCCACCTCCTGGGTTTTATTCATTTTCCCCTGATTTTAAACAGAATCAAAAGCAAATAACATAAAATAAGACAACAAATATGGTTCCTTTGACATTACATATGAATTCACAGTAAAGTAAAGACTTGCAGGCAGTTACAGCAATTAAATTTACTGTTACTTTTTTAAATAAGTAATGCAAGTTACTTTGTCTTCCCATTTATTTCCTGACAGCTCTCCTGTTGCCGTGTTAAAAGAAATTGGGAGTGAGGTGCAAAAGCAAAGGCACTTCCTTCATGCTGGGGCTTTTTCATTTCACTTTTCATGTGAAAGGGCCAAAAATGTAACTTTTGGGTTTATTGTTATTAAAAAAAAAACAAATAAGCAAGCCCAGCCCAGGTGACAAAAAGTGATGCAAAAGTAACGAAATGCATTACTTTCCATAAAAAGTAACTAAATAAGGCAATTAGTTACTTTTTTATGGAGTAACACAATATTGTAATGCATTACTTTTAAAAGTAACTTTCCCAAATACAATATTATATTTATTTTATTGTATTTTATTTTATTTTGTTATTTTTATAAAATACATGTAATATATTTGCATTTAATATTTATTTTTTTATTTTATGATTTTAGTTAATAAATACATATGTAAACACATAATATTATATTATTTTATAATAATAAATTATAATATAATAATATTAATAAAAATATTGTTAATTAAATTATTTTTAACATTTAATATATATTTTTATTTTATAATTTTATTTAATAAATACATATGCCCACTGTTCCCATCAGGGAAACTACTTTAATATTGCATTATATTATGTTATATTATATTATATTATATTATATTATATTATATTATATTATATCAGATCATATCATATCATATTATATTATATTATATTATATCATATCATATCATATCATATCATATTATATTATATTATATTATATTATATATTTAAATTATAATATAATTTAATAATATTAATACAAATATTGTTAATTATATTATTTTAAAACTTATTTTTGTTATTTTTATAAAATACGTGTGATATATTTGCATTTAATATTTATTGTTATTTTACAATTTTGTTTAATAAATACATATGTCCACTGTTCCCACCAGGCAAACTACTTAAATATTATATTATACTATATTATATTATATTATATTATATTATATTATATTATATTATATTATATTATATATTTAAATTATAATATAATAATATTAAAACAAATATTGTTAATTATATTATTTTTAAAATTATTTTTGTTATTTTTCTAAAATACATGTAATATATTTGCATTTAACATTTATTTTTATTTTATTTTATTTTATTTGATAAATACATATCTCCACTGTTCCCACCAGACAAACTACTTTAATATTATATTATATTATATTATATTATATTACATTATGTTATATTATATAGCTGTTTTTACAGTATTTTTATCAAATAAATGCAGCCTTGATGCACATTTAAAAAAGAGATTTACAGACTTATTTGTTTTTTTTTTTTTCAGGTTGTTATCCCTATAAAGCTGCTATCATTTTTGACATGTATTTCTAAGACCTGACACATGATAATTTCTAATTACCAACATGATCAAGACTTTGCTGAAAAACGTTTATCATCTGATTGATACTTAATACTTTTTTAGCAAGTAAAAGGCCTTTTAAAAATAATATCTTTTGCACTGTTAGTATTAATTCAAAATGAACATTTACTGTACTGAAGCAGCTTAGGTTTGATTGATTATCCACATTTTTTTATTTTTTAGAAAAGATTATGTTAAAATGTGAGCATTAAATATGATTCATCAGGCTTTTGAGGAACGCTTATTTGTTCATCCCTCAATCATCACTGTATTGCATTGGATTATGTTTCACTCCCACAATAAAACTACAGAGCTTTGATCATAAAAATATTTATAGCCAGTTTATGTTAGTAATTATTTCTGACCATATTAGTAAGAATTTCTGGCCATATTAATATCAACATCTGCATCAAATTGCTCAGTTTGTGCATCTGAATAAAACTGGGGTGTTTTTTTCTTCTTGATTACGAGCTTCATGTTCTCACAATATCATAATATGGGCCGTAAAACCTTGACATATCAAAACGTAAAATGCCTGGCATGATAAAAAACATATATAATATATATTTATGGTTTTCATTTATCATTTGTCTAATGGTTCAATAAACTTAAACTTAGTTCAGTATTTTTTCTGACTATTACTTCATATGTCAGGCTTTACAGGGTTGAAAACACATTTTTAATTATGTATTTTTCCAGTTTAGCTAGATAAACTTCAGAGAACAACAGGGAGCTGCTGCAAGTGTGTAAAGTTCATGGTACCTAATTCAATCAGATTAATTCAAGACCTAAATTGAATAAATATTCAAAAGGCATAAAAACTGAATGAATAACAAATGGTTTTCATTGAGCTGGGCAGCACTGAGTAACCATAGCTACATTATTGGTGTTATCCAGCTGAACTACGGCCCGCTTGCTGGTTCCCGCTCGCAACAATCAGTCGCTAACTTTTATTACAGAGCGCTCAGATGGATTAGGCCCGAATCGCAACAAAGAAAGGCTGTGCATAGATTTTACGCCACGTTACCCCTTCCTGGGAACTGCCCGTCACCGGCTTTGTTTGAGAGTGGAGTTGTGTATACACCTGCTTTGTGTCTTGCTACTACACACACATACACACACCAGCACAGGTTCATCCTTTATTCAACCCATAAGCAAAATTAAACAAGACAAGCCACGCTGCTAAACTGTACAAAGTGAGGCCTGTAAACCATTTACATCTGTAATGAGAATTTTTTTTTTTTTTTTTTTTTTTTGGAATAGGCTGGATTGTAAAAAATATAATTTTTGTACAAATATAATAATAATTGATTTCTAAAATTTTAAGTGGCAGATGTTGAAATGAAGTTTATTTATATTAATAAAGTTATATTTATATTAATATTTTGAGAGTTTTGTGTTTTTTTTTAATACAACATATAAAATATATATAATATATTTGTATTTAATGTTTTTTATTTTTATTTTAGGATTTTATTTAATAAATACATATAGGTTTAACTCTTACCAGCCAGCTTATACATGTCATATATTAATACTTATTTTTAATTATTTTTATTTAATGTTTTTATTTAAGAAATAAATGGGTGTAAGATATTTTGAGTGCTGTTCCTGCAAGGGAAGCTACTTATTATTATTTTTATAATAATAGTTTTGTGTTTTCCAATTTTTATATATTTTATTGATTATTTTTATAAAACATATTTAGCAACTTTGTGTGTTTGTTTCTTGAGTTATGTTCAGGATAGCATGCTACATACTATACTTCTGTACTACATATTTATTTAATTTAATTTAATTTAATTTTATTGTATTGTATTTTATTTTATTTTTTATTCATTTTTTTTTTTTTTTTTATTTCTTTTCTTTTATTTTAATATTTTACTATTTTTAAATTTAAATATTTATTTTAATTTATATTAATATTTATTTTTATTCATTTTTTTATTTAATAAATAAATGGGCATAGGATATTATGAGCGCTGTCCCCACAAGAGAAACTACTTATTATTTTGTCAGTTTATTACTATAATAATAGTTTTGTGTTTTTTTTTATTTTTGTATATTTTATTAATAATTTTTATACTATACTTCTGTTTATTTTGTTATATTTTTATTTTTTTTTTATTTTTTTAAATAATTTTTAGATTTATTTAATAAATAAATAAATAACCGTAAGATATTGCTGAAGAAGTGCTGTTCCCACAAGGGAAACTACTTATTATTTTGTCAGTTTAATATTATAATAATAGTTTTGTGTTTTCCAATGTTTAGATATTCTATTGATCATTTTTGTATTTTTAATTTATTTTATTTTCTAATAAATAGTATTATCAGAGACTATCTGTCCCAATTTAAGCAGCTTTGGTGACATCAGCCCGAAAAGTTGTGCATTTTGATGAAGGATTACAAAGACAAACATATTGTTTTCTTAAAATAACATGCATAAATGAGTCATGCACAATAAATAACGTGTTAAGAAAATAAATATGATCAGTGATTTCATGTGGACTGTTAAAGCCAAAGGTCACCTGTTGATGTAAGTTTGGCTGATGTTTTCTGTTTTTCCTGAGGTCATGTTGTTTGTTCTGGATTGCTCGAGTTAGTGTGTCGCGCTGATCAAAGGCTGTAAATCGCTCAGGATCAGGATACTGTATATGTGTATACGGTCATTCTGCATCTAATGTTTGATATTCAGTCCAAATCCAAATTAAAGTAAACATTTAAGTGCTTATACAGCACCCCATTTCTTTGGATCATAGTTTTCTTTCCCCTTTCAACTTTATCAGTTTTGAGTCTAATAGAGTAGATGACAGCAGGAGAACAACCTTTGGCAAATTTGTGTGTTTGTTTCTTGGGTTATGTTAGGATAGATCCTACATACTGTACTTCTTTATTTTATTTTATTTTATTTTATTTTATTTTATTTTATTTTATTTTATTTTATTTTATTTTATTTTATTTTATTTTATTTTATTTTATTTTATTTTATTTTATTTTATTTTATTTTATTTTATTTTATTTTACAATGCACTTGAATGAACCTTCCTTTCCACTGTGATCAATGAACTGAACATGATATAAGCTGCAATCACTTTCATGACTTTTTTTATTTAATAAAATAATAATAAACATAAAATAACCACATTTATAAACCAAGACAATAAGTGATTAAAGGTGAGCATATTTTTTTAAATTAATATGAATATTAATATTTTATTGTTTTAAAATATTAATATGTATTAATATTAGTATATATTTTAAATATATAACATACATGTTATATAATTTGTATTAAATATATATATTTTTAATTTAATCAATAATTTTGTGTAAGATATTCCTAAAAAAAAACATGCGCTGTTGCTGTAGCGCAAACAACTTTTGTTGTCTTGTGTTGTTAATTGTAAAATATTTTATTATTAATTTTATGCATTCATATGCATTTTATTTTATATATGTTTTATTGGCCTTATTTTTATGTTTTATTTCGATTTTAATTAATAATTAAATGTGTGTAAGATATTCCAAAAATATGTATGCTGTTCCTGGCAAGCCACAACATATATATATATATTAATCACATAATCACAATGCGATTAATCACATAATCACAAAATAAAAGTTTGAGTTTGTCTAATAAATGTGTGTGTACTATTTGTAATTATTATGTATATATAAATACACACAAATTAATGTATATATTTAAGAGAAATATGTTGTTTATGTACAAAATATTTTTATGTATATATAATATAAATTCTATAAAAATTATAGTAAACACACACACACACTATATATATATTTTTTCATGCTTTATATGTTTTTATAAAATATATCTCATACATTCACATTTAAAATAAATAATTTAATTTCAAAATAAATAAATATTATTATAATAATATTGTGATATTTATTTATATTAATAATATATAAAAAACGCACATTCACATTTGTTTCAATGCTTAGCAAATGCTCCCCTCTGGTTTACACTGCTGTGTGTGATATCGTTGAGTATAAAAGCAGAACAGCAGCTCATAGACGCTGATTAGAAACTTCAATTGGGCTTTTGCTCTCCTGTGTTGAGAGTTGGGCCATGAGCCCAGATGCTTCGTGGGGTTCAGTGGCGTTCCCCCTCCTTTTCCTCCTCCTCCTCTCGCTACCTCTGTTTCTCATGCGCTCTCTCATCCTGTGTGTGTACTTGTGTTTTTGGACCGCTTTGCGATATCGTAAATCTGATAACCATGTAGTAGTGTTGTTACCTGGGAAACCCACCCTTGGGATGTTTGCTGTCGGGTGGGTGGAAGAGTGTGTTATTTGGCAAATCAGAGCGCATTCCACCAGATCTGCAAACACTGCTACTAATGCGTACAGACACACACACCAGCGTCACACCGTTAGATAAACCTTCAGCGCTCAGACGAACGCTCAAACTGTCACCACGCCGCTAGTGTGTTGTAAATCTGATCGCTTGGAAAAGTAATAGCGCAACACGCCGCAGCAAGCCGTTCGGTTTGAGGTCGCTCTTTTTATTCTGCAGGACAGTGCATTAACTAATGTAAACAAACACAGCTTGTGATTTGTATAATGCATTAGTAAATGCTGAAATTAGCATAACTAAGATTAATAAATGCTGTAGAAGTATTGTTCATTCTTAGTTCATGTTAACCAATGTAGTTAACCTAATTGTAAAGTGTTACCCAATTAATGAATGCAAATGGTGGTCATTTTTGCATTACTTTAATAAATATGCTTTACCATACCATGGTAAACACATCAGGATGATAAAAGGTTACACAATGAAGTTTAATATTCACAGTTTAAGGTTTGTTCAGATCACTAACTCAAAGCAGCAATAGTATTAAACATAGATCCTTCTTCTTATTCTGCAGGAAGTTGCAGAAAGTTGGTGCCAAATGGTGCTAAATATTAATTTACCTTACTAAATATGCTTTATTGTACCATGATAAACTCACCAGAATTATATTTTATTGCTCAGATATTTATAAGATGCTTAATGGAGTTCTCAGTTTTGTTTCAGATGTTTCTTCTTTTCAGAAATGGTATTTTTAAGCTTTATTATGTAAGCATTAGTAAAATAAAACTATTATTTTTTTAAATCCTCTATTCCTTTAATTTCCCTCATATTTATTTTTATGTAGAATCATATTTTATTTTAACTATTTTTTTTTTTAATTTTTTCATTCTTCCTTTTATTATTATAGTTATTTTTTTTTTTATTTATGAAAGTTCTTAGCATTTTTATTCTTTTTAAAATGATTTTTCTATGAAGCATTTTTATGATTGCTGTTTTTAAAATCATTTTTCTATAAAACACTATGTATGAAATGTGCTGTAAGCTTTCTTGCCTAATGTTTTTTTTTAAAAAACATTTCAAGTTGTATAAATAATAAGTGCTTCCAAATAAAAGTCAAGAAGCATCTGAAAAAAAGTTGATACATACTTGAGACATAACCAATGAATTCCATTAACTAAAGCTGAAAAATTTAGCAGTAAAAACACAATTGAGACAGTTGTTAAATCTTTTTTTTTTAAATAAGTCTCACCAAGGATGCATTTATTTGAGCAAAAATATAGTAAAAACAGCAAAGTTGTGAAATATTATGGCAATTTTAAATAAATGTTTTCAATTTTAATGTATTTTAAAATGTAATTTATTTCTGTGATTTAAAGCTGAATTTTCAGCATCATTACTCCATTCTTCAGTGTCACATGATCTTTCAGAAATCATTCTAATATGCTGATTTGCTGCTCAATAAACATTTATTATTGTCATTATTGTTTTGCTGCTGAATATTTTTGTGAAAACCGTGATATGTTTTTTTCAGGATTCTTTGGTGAATAGAAAGTTTAAAAGATTTTTATTTGATTTGAAATAGAAATTTTTGTAACATTAACAACATCAATTTCAATGTCAGTTATCAGTCAATTTAATGCATTCTTACTGAAATAAAGTATTAATTTCTTTAAAAAAAAAAAAAAAAAAGATCTTGATGACCCCAAACTTTTTGAAGCCACTTTTGAATATTTAAATTTTTAATAAAAAAAAAGAAGAATGTGGATAGCACAGCTCACACTTGGTCTTTTAATTTTTTCTTTTTTTTTTTTTTTTACTACAGACTTTGGTATTTTGGCAGATGTGAGCACAGTTTGAGACATTGTTGAGATCTCTTCTGAAACTTTACATGAAATAATCCTAAAGTCTTTTTCCTAAGAGTCAAATCTGATTTAATGTCTTTGCTGATTAAGTCCAAAATTTTTGCATGCATTTTTTCACATTCGTCAAAATTTGTCATGCACAGAACGTCACGGTGGCTCAGAATGCTATGAATGCAAAAAATGCAGGAAATTGAACCCGATCTGAATTTTTGTATGAGAACGTGTAAAAGTGATTGACTCAACATGAGGTTGTATTTATTTTTTAACGTGCGGAAATTTAACATGCAAGGACCTTTACACAGTTTCACTTCACTCTCCATTTAATCTCAAGGAGAAAAGTTTGAGATGCTGATGAGATCTCACGTCATCTTTGATAAGGGGATTGCTCTAATCTGTCCGTTGTGTCCGTGTTGTGTCCGCACTCTTCCTGAAACGCTGCTGGGATTCGTGTTTACACGCTGGAAATTCCCCCAGCATTACCCGACGAGGTCTCGGCATCTGGCCAGCGCAGACCCACAGCGGCCCGCTTGTTGAATAGGTCAGTCGGCCCTCAGGGAGCGCGGTGGATAAGAATAACTGAATGTCATGGAGGGCTTCGGTGGACTTAACTTAATTAGGGGACGCTTTTAGATGAAAAGCCTGCTTCACAGCTGCTGCGGCCCTGCAGGTACATGCAACAGGGGGCCTCTGAGCTTCCATGTGCCTTTCCTTATTTAACTACTTCTGCCTGATATAATGCTGCTAAAAAGGCCACCTGGCATTCCCCCTAAATGATAGAAGCTCTCTGGCGGGTTTGTGGAGTGACCTCCACGACCGAATGATATTAAAGGAAAGATCGGCTCAGATGGAGAGCTCTTTCAAGCTGGAGAAAGGTGAGCCAGAGGTGAAAATCCACGGCCATTTTTTTTTGTGTATATCTGTCAAGACAGTAGCTCTAGTATGCATTAGTCGTGGAATTTGTTGTTAAGATCTGCTGTATTAAGTTGCGTAATCTTCTATGGTTAGTTTGCACTGTCATCTCTTAGTATTCAGAGAAACCGTAGCGGAAAGAGAATCTAATAAGCTGTAATAAGAGCAATTTAGCATCACTATGATCATGCATTATAAAGTTGTTTACAGATCAAGTCATACTGACTTATATATCAGTGTTATTTTAGTATCAGTAGTTCTTAATATTTTTAATTTGATTTTTTCTTTTTTCTGATTTTAATTTCAGTTAAAGTGTTAGTTATTTTGCTGTTTTTGTCATTTTTATTATTTTTAAATATATGAAGATATAAAGCCTTTATAATTTTAATTAAATCTTAGTTTTTGTTTATTTACTTTTAGTTGTATTAGTGCTTCAGCGTAAACTAAACAGACATGAGAAATGTCTGTTTCTAAAAAGCATTGCAATTAGCTGAAATAAAATAGATACATTTTTAAATATTTAGATTTTTTTATATTTAGTTTGTTTAAAAAATAAATGTTAAAAAGTAGTGTTTATTTCAAGAATTTTTTATAGTTTTAGTTTTAGTTGACAACAATAATTTTGATGTGTATATATATATATATATATATAAAATATAAATTATTTTTATTTTATTTATTTATTTATTTATAAAATGTGAGACATTTTGAATTATATACGCCTGTGACATAATACAATAATCATGATTACATCTTTAAAGAATGTAATGCATTTTAAAATTTTAACAATATGAATTATGAATGTGGATATTGGTCATGGATTTTAATGCATGTAATGACACTCTTTAAGTAGTTTATTATATATCAAACTACTGTAAATTGATTACTGTGTTTACAGATATTTAGAACAACATCATTTTTACATGGTACTATGTTAATGGAAATTATAATTTTGGATATTTTGGAAGTTTTCTACATTTAAATAAATAAATGCTTAAATAAATGCATAAAAAATAAAGAAATGCCTAAATAAATAATTAAATAATTATTATTTTGGTATGCCTTTTTATATTATTTTGAAGTGCTTTAGTTAATTAGATAAAATTAGATAGCGCAGCATAAGCCGTTTGGAAAAGTTGTGTTGCTCCTGTTTTTATGCATCTTGCGGTGTGTTTGAGTATACCACCATGAGCATTGCATTTTTAAGATGCTGTGCTGAGTTAAAAATAGCCTTTTAAAACTTTTAAAAATGCATCTCAAGACTCACTGCAGTCTGTTCTGCTCTGTTTCACTCCATCTAGATGTTGTAAAAATGCATCTTATGCTTCCAAGAAACACATCTAATCGAGGTCAGCTCAACCTGAAACCAGCCTAATCATGCAGGGCTTTCTTAGGACCGGTCACTTTTGAAAACTATTCATGTCGTTTTATTACATTATGCACTTTGCAGCTGTTTTGTTCAATAAAACCATATGATTGCTTGCTTTTGAACCAGTTATTGCTTCATTGCTATTATATATGTATTCTAAGTCATTTTAAAGTCTATTGTTCACTTTAATGAAGTGAACAATGTGAACAATAAAGTATCCGATTACTCGATTAATCGTCAGATTAATCTACCAATTACTCGATTACTAAAATAATCGTTAGTGACAGCCCTATACACAAGCCTAAAACATATAAATATTACATTTTAATCTTGTTGTGTATGCTGCCTTGTAAAAACTGCTATTTATTTCAAGAAATGCACATTTCATTTTTAATTGCAGTTTAAATTAACTGAGCTGAAGTGGTGATTTTGGGATTTTATTTAGCTAAGCTAATGATATTACTGCGGGTAGCATGCTGTTCTTCAGCAGGGACTGATGGTTTACTCATGACTTCATCTGCCTGCTTTGGGCGGCTGATTAGCTGATTGACGACATGATGCGGTCGAGCTGAGGATACATGCACACATCAATGAGAGCGCCGAAGAGTTTGGTTAGCAGACCCTTTTCTCCACACGGCTGGGAATTCTTTCATGATGGGAG